>VZQC01005623.1:245420-266781 GCA_009823505.1 Rhizomys pruinosus
AAAAAAAAAAAAAAAAAAAAAAAAAAAAAAGAAACATTTTATTGAAGTACCAGTCTCTGGGAGGTTCTGTATATCCAAAGTAAGTGGCACAGTTCTTGCCCTTGGCACAATCAAAGTGGTCTGTGAATAAATGAGAAAAATCTTCATTTTCATTTCTGTTGAGACCGTGCTATTAGAGAGGCCTGCCTTCTCTGTTTGCAGAACTCAGAAGGCCCCAAGTTTCCTGAACTGCACATAGTTCCCAAGGTTTTGCTCTATCATGAGTCTGACCGAGTTTTAGTTTTATAGAAGGGGAGCCCGTTTGTTTATAAAACGGGATCTCAGGGCTGGAGAGATGGCTCAGCATTTAAGAGTACTGGCTGTTTTGGCAAAGGAGTTGGGTTTGATTCCCAGCACTCACATGGAGGCTAACAACTGTCTGTAACTCCAGTTCCAGGGGATCCAATGCCCTCTTCTAAAACAACATGGGTGTACCTCTATTTATGCAGGCAATACACTCATCCACACATAAGAAATAAAAATAATAGATAAAATATTTTTAAGTAAAATAAATAGTAAAGGGCTAGAGAGATGGCTCAGCAGTTAAGAGCACTGGCTGTTCTTACAGAAGATCTGGGTTCAAATAACAGCCCTCACATGGCAGCTACCATCACCATCCATAACTCCAATTCCAGGGGGACCCATGCCCTCTCTGTCCTCCAGCAGGCACTGCACAACATAGGTACACTTACACACATGTAGGCATAACACTCATACACATAAAAATTAATTAGCTGGGCCTGGTGGCACACACCTTTAATCCCACCACTTAGGAGGCAGAGGCAGGTGGATCTTATGGGATTGAAGCCAGCCTGGTCTACATAATAGTTCCAGGCGACCTGAAGCTACAGGGTGATCCTGCCAGAAAATTAATTAATTAATTAATTAAACCTTAATTAATAACTAAAAATAATTAATAAAATATGAACAGGGTCTCATTATGCAGCCTAGCCTGGCCTCAAACTCATTATCCTCTTGCCTCCACCTCTCAAATTCTGGGATTACAGGTGTGTGAGCCACAAACCCAGTTTGGGTTCTAACTTAGGGGTTTAGGGAGATTGTTTGGTTTGGATTGATTGGTTGATTGATTGATTGACTGATTGATTGATTGATTGATTGACTGACTGATTTTTTTGAGGTAAGGTCTTGCTATGTAGCCCAGGCTGGTGTGGAACTCAAAATCCTCCTGTCTCAGCCTCCTGAGTGCTTGTTTACTGGCCTTACCTACTGGTATAGTACCCAGGTTTTTTGTTGTTGTTGTTGATGATTTGTTTTAATTTTCATTGCTGTAGTTTCATTTCTGTTGCTGTGATCCAAAAAAAAAAAAAAAATTTGACCAACAGCAGCACAGGGTGGGCAAAGACTTTAACTCACAAGTCCATCATTTCAGGGAAGCCAAGGCAGAAGTCATGTTATAGTCAGTCAAGAGAAGAGAGAGAACAAACACACCCTTCTGTTGTCTTCTCACTTTCTCCTGTCTTATAGAGTTCAGGGCCCTGTCAGGCAGGGAATGGTGCTGCCCATTATGGGCTGGCCCTTCTATGAAATCAACTAACACTCAAGACAATCCCCCACAGACCTGTCCACAGGCCAACCTGATCTAGATAATTCCTCATTAAGACTCTTCCCAACTAGATCTAGGTTATGCGAAATTGACAATAAAAACTGCCGGGCGTGGTGGCACACGCCTTTAATCCTAGCACTCGGGAGGCAGAGGCAGGCGGATCTTTGTGAGTTCAAGGCCAGCCTGGTCTACAGAGTGAGTTCCAGGACAGCTGAGACTACAGGGAGACCCTGTCTTGGAACTACAAAAAAAAAAAAAAACTAACCAAGCCGGGCGTGGTGGCGCAGGACTTTAATCCTGGCACTTGGGAGGCAAGCGGATCTTTGTGAGTTCAAGGGCAGCCTGGTTTACATAGCGGGTTCCAGGACAGCCAGAGCTACAGGGAGACCCTGTCTCAAAAACAAAACAAAACAAAAAAAATCTAACCAGCACACATTTATTATTATTATTATTTTTGCATACGTGCATATGTGCATGAGGGGCACACTTGCTACAGAACGCATGTGGAGATCAGAGGACAATTGGTAGAGTTGGTTCTCTCCTCACACCTTTACATGGGGTCCAGGGATCGAACTTAGGTCACCAGGCTTGTACAAGTGCTTTACGCAGGGCGTGGTGGCGCACGCCTTTGATCCCAGCACTTGCGAGGCAGAGGCAGGTGGATCTCTGTGAATTCAAGGCCAGCCTGGTCTATAGAGTGAGTTCCAGGACATCTGGAGCTGCAGGGAGACCCCATCTCAAAAGAAAAGACTCCCCCCCGCGCCCCCCTCCAAAAAAAACCCACAAGTGCTTTCACCTCCTGAGCCATCTCACCACCAAGTTCTAATTTTTTGTTTAGGACCTGTGCTTATTACCAGAACAAAAGCACCCAAAAGTGCTCTGTGGTCCCACGTGCTCCATCAGTGTAAGGCTTTCTGCTCCCCTTCCCTGGAGAGGTGGCTCAGCTTCTCCTTCCTCTGTGCCTCGAGGATGACTCATTCATCCCTCCTTCTTTCTTTAATTTCAATCTGTTTAAGGTGTATGCCTCACTCTAAATCGTGTCTGACACACGGCCTAGCATGCAGTCTGATTTCTCAATAATGATTTATTGAATTTCTGAATGGGTGCGTAAATAGTTGGGGCATAAACAAGCAAATTATGATTTAGAATGGAATTAAATAATAATTACTGTCACTCCCATTAACCATACACAAAACCTGATGCTCATTTCTTTACATGCATTATCTCATATCTTTCTCACAGCTACATTAGGAGGTAGACAGAATCACCTGTCCCTCACAGATGATGTGAACTCAGTTCCAAATGCATATACGTCCCGAAGGTACTGAAATCAGGGGCATCCAGCTTGAGCAGCCAAGGGCTGGCCACTCTGACCTAGTCAGGGGGGGTACCAGAAGTGTCCCTTGGTCCCTGGATTGTCCCTCTTCTCATTCACTCAGTTTAGAACCCAGACCATTGCCTATGAACCCACCACTTAACTCTTCTCCCCTCCAGGGCAGCCAAGACAGACTAGTCCAACACCCACCAGCAGCCACTGGAGAAGGAGCCGAGAGTGGTTCCTTCCTCTTTTACAGCCCTTGTCAAATTCCAAAGCAAGTCGTAAATTCATTAACTTCTAGGGATTAAGCTGTACAGCTTACTTAGCACCATAAACAAGATCATTGGGATGTTGATTTTCCCCTTTTATTGCTTCAGTCCACAGCCTAGCAGGCTTTAGCTCTGGAACTAGGGGGTGGCTCCCCAAGCTTCTCAGGATGCTGGGGAAATGACAGCTGGAGCAGTCACTTGTAGAGGCAGGGCTGCTTGGAGCCGAGTCCTTGATTGCTCTTGGTACCACAGAAGTAGCCCTTCTAATCAAGCCTGAAATATCTTCTGGACCTGACGACACTGGGCATCTTAAAGAGACGCAGAAGAGAGAAGCTCAAATGCCTACCCCAAAGTCATCCTAGCTCTCCTAGCAAGGGTGTCTTGGGATCAAGTCACCACCACCCCTGGGGGGCTATTGTCAAGTGCCATCTCAGGGTCTCCACAATTGACAGGCCTGGAGTTGCTCCCTCTCCTGGGCTTGGGTCTCCTGCCCAGACCCTTTCTCCGTGAGCTCCAGCATCCTTCCATACCCCAAATGGAAACTACATTTTCGTCCCAGCCCCTGTGCTCCCACGGGCGACTGCTATCCTCTCTGTTCTCTTCAAGTTTTGGAATAGGCTCTATACTTGCCATACCTGCCTTCTCTCCCCTTCGCTCTGGAAGCCACTCAGCTCAGCTTTACCAGAGACTCCACCTGAGCTTTGATCCTGCTTTTGCCAGCGTCAGCCAAATCTACTGCCAAATCTCAAGTCCACTGGAGGCGGGCACTTCAGTTCCTTGGCTCTACCCTCTGTGCAGCAGGTGTTCAATGGGTTCCTAGACACCGGCAACCCATTAGTGAGCAAAGAGAATAAAACTGAGGTCTGACAGGTCATAGGCACACTCTGCAAGCCCACTTGGGTGCATACTTAGCTAAACTACTTAAGGAACTTCTTTCTTTATCCTTTCTGTCTACTTTTCTGATGGGATATAGTTGTAGATTGATGTGCAGATTGCTGTGAGGGTAGGTGAAGTGATGGTCGGGGTCAGGACATAGGAAAATGCCTATCAAGAACTCTCGCAACATTTACATTAAGTAATTTGCATGACATCAGACAGCTGTCAAGCAGGGCCAGCTATAGAGCCAAACTTACCTGCTCTGCAATAGTCACTCTCTGAGACATCATGCCGCCCCCCTGTTCTTCCTGCCTCTCATTTCCATCCCCTCTGCCTGGGCTTCTTAGGCTTTGTAAATGGTAGTTAGTTAGACTAGAATGGACCTCAGGGATAAAGTAACTGCCTACTCGTATCTGCTAGGCCACAGGCTCAACCCCTTAGAATTGGGCACAGGGAGGGGGAAGAAGCTCTGGAAGAAAGATTTGCTTAACTTATTAATCCGTGGTTCTGTTTGGAGGGGCCAGACAGCCAGGGGAAAAAAAATGAATAGAAATGTGGTGGAAAGGAAATCATTTTAAAGAAAAGATATTTAAAAATACAAATTATTTGGGCAGTTGACAAATCAAAATGCAAGTTCAGGAGGGACGCCACTTGGGGGCAGGTTTAGGGGCCATAATAAGAGTCTTAGGAAGAGTCTAAGGACCTAAGAAAGGAATTCACTGAAAGAATAGAGCCCAGCCTTGAGTCAGAGGAACAGGACCAGGTGAAGAGGTACTGAGCATCAGAAGCTGATGCTGACCCAAGGCCAAGACCAGGACAGGCCACCGTGTGCAATGACAGCATGGGAGCATTGTGGACAGCCACAGACACTGGGAAGAGGAGCTGTGGTTCCCTCAGGCTCCTGAGCTGCTGAGCAGGACCCGCAGGATTGGCAGCAGCCATGGTAAAATCTCCATCCAGGGAGGGAAGAGAGATGAGACAACAGGTGCAGGCCTCTGCTCCAGCCTGCAGAATACAGGACAGAAATAAAGGGAATTGAGAAGAACACAACTGAAGAGGAAAGGGATAGAGAGGTCGCTGTGGGAGTAAGGGGAGTGGCTGGGGACCAGGGGTCACAGGGCTCTCTGAGAGCTGGTCTTCTTGTAGTCCACACATGTTGGAATAACAAACTGCCCAAGCCTCCATTCACTTCCTCTTCTATAAAATGAGTTAACGCTGACTTTAGCTGACCTCGCAGGATCAGCGCGAAGGATTAGACAAATGCTTGTAAAGCACAGAGCCCCAGCACTTGCTCCCTAAATGGCACTCTCCTTACGGAGAGGCGTGAGTCTCATAGCTCCTGGGCATGGATGTGCATTTGTGTCTCTGTCAAGATGTGTCTGTACCTGTGTGTGCAAGAGAGTTATGTGTGGGCTGGGAATGGGGCACCCTGTGAGTCAGCTATTGTGTGTGTCATTGCCTATAGCTGGCCCCCGAGGCTGTAAATCCTGCCTCTATGCCCGCTACAGTGAGCACTTTATAGCTCAAGGTCAGGCCCATGAATCATGAGAAGAGCTGGCAGGAAGCAATCAGGCAGGGCTGGGTGGAGCTGGGCAGGGGCGTCTTAATATTAGGACCACTCCAAGTGGAATCCGGGCCATCTCCTGCAATCCTGATCTCGGAAGCTTGGCTGGAGGCCTTGCCTTTCAAGGACAGGCCTCCTCTGCATCTCCGGTGCCCGCACAGCCTGTGGGTGAGCTGAGCTACTGCAGGCCTTTCTCTTGGAGGGCGTGGGTCCTGAGCCCAGAGCCCACAGCCTGGTGGATATGGGGCAGGTGCCCTCTGAGCCTGATGCTTTTATTTCTTCTTTGCCTTTCCAATCTGTCTTAGGGAAAGTGGCCCCAATAAGGCAGCCCTTTCACTCTGAAACCTTTTTATGACTCCAGCCATAATTAACTCGAGTAATAAAATTTTTCAAATCCAAATAGATATAATTAACATTTAATGCCCCTGGTTGGTGCTGGTGACTGGGCCCATTAAGAGCGCAGTATTGATTGAGAAGGTGAGCCAGCTGGGCCTGCTGCTGGGCCAGGGGGCAGAGGTGGCTGGAGCCAGAGCTGCCAATGAGCAGAGCCCTAGCCCAGGTGTGAGGAGGGTGGCGTGGCGGTGGGCCAATCCCCACCCCCACGGGGAGATCAGTTCAGCACTAGCTGGGCTCTGGTGGGCTCCCTCCTGCCAGGGTCCCAGCTCTCTCCCACCTTCAGGCCCTGTGTCTCAGGCCTCCCTCACCGAGCACCTACGCACCAACCCTGGAGGGCCTGCCTCCTTCCCAGGACGGGCTGTGTCTTCTCCGTGAGAAGCCCCCCTGGCTTTTGTTGTTCCTCCTGCCATTCCTGACACCCCACTGGGTGGCCCAGGCTGAGCTCTAAACCCTGGAGGTCAGAGGAGAAGACTCATCTGTCTTGAAGACAAGACTTCCTACTTCTAGAACCTAGCCTCCCCCAGGGAGCTGTAGGCAGCAGAATGCAAGGAGCACTCGTTTAAATCCCAGCCCCTCTATTTCCTGTGTGAACTCCTAGAAATCACTGTTTCTCTGAGCCGCAGTATCCTTTTCTGTGAAATAAGGACAGCCCAAAATACAACCTCCAAAGCCTCACATGCGCCACAAGAATCTCAAGTCCCAAGAATTACTGTCTCTGGGCTGGGGATGTGGCTCAGTTTATAGAGTGTTTGCTTAGCATTCGAAAAGCCGTGGGTCTGATTCCCAGAACAGAATTTTTTAAAAAATGTGGTGCACTTGTAATCCCAGCAATCAGCAGGTAGAGGCAAGAAGAACGGAAATTCAAGGTCATCTTCAGAGGAAGTTTGAGCCCAGACCTGTCCGGAAGGAAGGAAGGAAGGAAGGAAGGAAGGAAGGAAGGAAGGAAGGAAGGAAGGAAGGAAGGAAGGAAGGAAGGAAGAATAATTACATGTTTAAAAAAATCTTAGCCTGGCTTGGTGGTGCATGCCTTTATTTTTTTAATTTTTTTATAAGTATTTATTTTATTTTATTTATTTTTTTATGTGTATGAATGTACCGTCTGCATGTAGGTTTGTGCATGTGTGTCGTGCAATGCACGTGGAGGTCAGAAGAAGGTGTCGGATTCCTCTGGAACTGGAGTTAAAGACGGTTTTCAGCCGCCATGTGGGTGCTGAGGATCGAACCCGGGTCCTCTGCAAGAGCAGTTGGCGCTCTTAACCACTAGGCCATCTCTCCAGCCCCGGCAGTGCATGCCTTTAATCCCAGCACTTGGGAAGCAGGCAGATCTCTGTGAGGTCAAGGCCAGCCTGGTCTACAGAGCCTTGTGAGATGCTGGGAGGATGAGCTGAGATGTCTCGAACCACACCGGGTCCCTGGCATGAAGCCCCTGCTCTGGCTCTTGCTTACCACAGAAGGTGCATTCTCTACGGCTATGGGTGAGGTTCCTAGGTCTATGTGGTAGGGTAGGAAGCCAGGCCATGTTGGACAGGCAGAGGCGAGGTAGGTGCTAGCTCCTTGCACTGTCCTTTGCTTCCACCTTGTCGCCCTTGCCCTGAGCTTACAGACTTCTCTCCTGAGGCCTAGCAGTCCTTGTTCACAGAGCTTCATTCTGATGACACCTTCCCACCCTTTTTGTGTCCCATTCTTCTTATCATAGCCTAACAGTGACCCTCCATGCATGGCCCTGAATACTTCCTGATTTAGGTCAGGTCCTGAACTGAACACAAGCTTGGGTGAGTTGACCCCTGACAGGCCTCAGCGGTTTGAGCCTGGTCCTCCAGTGCCACTCACTCAAGAGGCCCTGGGGACTGGGGCTGCTGCCACGAGAGGTGGTGACGAGGCCAGCTCGCCACTCCCCTCAGGTCATCACTCACAGTGCCAGGTCCTATTGAAGAAACAGACAAGTAAGTGTATATTGAGTTCAGCAGGGCTCTGGGCTGCAGGGCACACTGTCTAACTGAAAGGCTCAAAGAGACTTTGAGAAGAGTGGACCTGAAGCTGAGCTCTGAAAGGTCACTGTCTAGGTAGAGAGAAAGACCTCTGAAAGCCCAAAGGTTAGAGAAAATGGCTCATTTGAGAAACTGGAAGAATTCAGCAGGACCAGATGAATGGGGAGCCAAGGCAGCCAGCTCAGCAGCGGTCCACCCCAGACACCTGCTGACTTTGCTAAGGGCCCAGACTCTTCAAGCTGCAGCCGTACCCCTGCTGGCAGTGGAACTCAGGTCATGTCACTTGACTTGTCTGATGATCATCTCAGCTGTCTCAGCATGCTTCATGCTGGGCCAGTGCCCGGTGTATTAGAACGTGGTGAAAGACATGGCCAGGCTGTCTTCACCAAAGAACTTTTCCAGTCTCAATCCCCTGTAAAAAAAAAAAATATTGAGGGGGCTCAACAGCATAGTCCATATGTCTTCCTGCCTCTAAAATATCTACAGAATATTTTCCTTTACTTAAAAAATTTTTTGGCCAGGTACATGCCTTTAATCCCAGCGCTTGGGGGGCAGGTAGATCTCTGTGAGTTCAAGACCAGCCTGGTCTGCATAGTGAGTTCCAGGCCAGCTGGGGCTGCAGAGAGACCCTGTCTCAAAAAAGACCAAAAAAAAAAGTTTTTATTGCATATTTATGTGTGTGTGTTTGTGTGTGTATTTGCACACATGCTAGTGTGTGTGTTCGTGTGTGTGTGTGTGTGTCTGTGTGTGTGTGTGTGTGTGTGTGTGTGTGTGTTGAATCAGAGGACAACTCATGGGAGTCAGTTCTCGCCTTCCATCATGTGGGACCTGGGAATCAGTCTCAGGTCGTCAGGCTTGGCAGTAAGCACCATTACCCACTAAGGCTTGTCCTTCCTTTCATTTTTACACTGACCAAATTGCTAGAACACTTCAAAGTTTGGGGCTATGTTTCTTGGAGCTGGAGAGGAGTGAGGGTCAGACTTAGAGGCTCCCAGGCTGGGGGTGGCTCAACCCACAAGATGCTACTGTGAGGCTGAGACAAGGACTCAGGAGGAAAAAGAAGCCAGGGCTTAGAGACGGACAGTTGGTCTCAAGGGAGTGGCAAGCGAAGGAAAAGTGGAGCCCAAATCAAGAGCAGAGGGACACCAAGTCCAGTGAAAGCCTGATCCAGGCATGTGGACTCAGAGCCTACTACCTATTGCTCTGGCCTTGGCTGACATCCAGGGGAAAGTGTGGCAGGGGACTGGAAGGCTACCAGTGAGACTCAAGGGAAAATACAGAAACAGTGAGCAGCCATTGAGACCCGGAGCTTGCTGGGGATTGTAAGGTTATGGCGCGCTCTCCCCGGAATGAAAGGCCACGAGGTCTAAGCTCTTCGGAGTGAAGTTTAATTCAGGGTAGCCGGGGCTGGGCTCAGGGGAAAGAGAAAGCCAAGCCAAGCACAGAATGGAGTCTGGCTTGGGAATTTAAGGGATAAGGTGGGAGTGGGATTCAGTGAGAGTAGCCTCTGTGAGCATCTGTATTCACATGCACATAACCATACATAGTCGTATACATAGTTAAAAATAGAACAAACCTGGCCAGGCGTGGTGGCGCATGCCTTTAATCCCAACACTTGGGAAGCAAAGGCAGGCAGATCTCAGTGAGTTCAAGGCCAGCCTGGTCTACAGAGTGAGTTCCAGGCCAGCTGGGACTAAAGGGAGACCCTGTCTCAAAAATACAAAAAAAAAAAAAAAAAAAAAATAGAACAAACCTTTAAAATAAGAGAGAGGGAGGGGGGTTGTCTTTGGAGACAAGAGAGCTGGTGAATTCCCTAGGGAGCGGCCTAGTTAGGACCTTGATACTCAGCAGTATGCGTGCGACCAGAGACCCACTCCAGGGCTGCTGAACCAAATCCACATCTTCTCATGAATCTTCAAGTGTCTGGTATACACTTAGTGTGAGAGGTTTGCGTGAAAGCAGGCCTGAGACAGAGGCATGGAGCCAAGGGGCACCTGGCACCTCTGCCTGCGCCTGGGCCCCTGCCTAACACCCCCTCCCAGTGCTGGAGCCACAGCGCCACCTACTGGCTGTGGATACCCAGGCCACCTCCTCCAGAACACATAGGCCTTATGGTCCAGCCCTGTCTCTCCTGAACCCTGAATTGAGGTGGCATTCCTGAGTTCTGGGGATCTGGCTCCCCAGTGAGTTTGAAGCAAGTGCAAGATGGGTCTGGGTTCAGTATGGAGCAAGGTTGTGTGCAGGCTGGTACCTAAGGGCTCAGTGCGAAGAAGGCAAGACAAGCAAGCTGGTATTTTCTTGGGTACAGAATGCTCAGGACACATCAGTAGCACTGGCCTTCTCTCCAGACTCAGCAGCACTGCACACATGCTCGTCTTCTCTCTTTACTCAAGCCCAGGCTGACCTGGGCTTGAATTTCTGGCTACCTTATTTATTTATTTATTTATTTATTTATTTATTTGCTCAACAAATTGTTACTGAGCATTAAGTAGCTTTAATATTCTCATGCCTCATTTTTCTTACCTATAGAACAGATAATAACGATGCTGCCAAGAGGACGGTGTGATTTATGTACAACGCTGTGAGAGCAGAGCGTTCAGGGCAGAAGGTCAGAGTGCAGCACCCCCCCCAGCCTGTGTCAGCTGATGCCCTACGAGGAGCTGGGATTTGAATTGGCATCTAAGTGTCTGTCCCCTGGAAGTGGACTTCTAGGAGGGTTACGAGTTAACAGCAACTTGGGGAAAGGAAACAAGTCAGATACTTCTGGTCCATGATGGGAGTTTCAAAGAGGAGGCTTTAGCCACTTCCAAGGCAAGGCTCTGGTGACCCTAAAGATCTGCCTCTCGGGGCTAGAGAGATGGCCTAGCGGTTAAGAGCCTGACCGCTCTTGCAGAGGACCCGGGGTTCGATCCCCAGCACCCACATGGCAGCCGAGAACCGTCTGAAACTCTAATTCCAGGAGAACTCCAGTTCCAGGGGAATCCGATGCCCTCTTCTGACCTCCGCGGCATTGCACGACACGGGTGCACAGACCTGCATGCAGACAGTACATTCATACACATACAGAAATAAATAAAAATTAAAAAAAAATAAATAAAAATTAAAAAAAAAAAATCTGCCTCTCCCCTGGCTATCAGGGAGAGAAGGACTTCTTTCTGGGTAGCAGAGAACACTGCCATCATTTCCAAATCCCAGTTGTTGCATGAGCCCCTCCCCTAGCCTGCTCTCCGCTGAGAGAGGGGGTTTGCCTGAGAACTAAATGAATGTGATTGCCACAATGCCTGCCATTAGTGGTGATTAGTTAAAACATCAGTCTAAACAGTCAATTGGCTCTAATAATTAATACTATGGCTCAACTGTGATTGAGAAAGGGAGGGAGAGAGAGTCAAGAAAAGAGGAAGGGAACCAGGACTGACAGACAGCCCAGTGCTCTAACTCCCTCCTCTTGACCTGCTTCTGGATGTGTGGGTGCTCCTTCCCTGAACGCTCTGCTCTCATAGCGTTGTACATAAATCACACCGTCCTCATGGCAGCATCGTTATTATCTGTTCTATAGGTAAGAAAAATGAGGCATGAGAATATTAAAGCTACTTAATGCTCAGTAACAATTTGTTGAGTTGAATAAATAAATAAATAAATAAGGTAGCAAGAAATTCAAGCCCAGGTTAACCTGACTCCAAAAACTTTTGATGGTAGTGGGGAATGGTAAGAAGAGAATTTGAAGTCAAGGTGGGGGGACACGTGTGTGAGCATGTGCAGTCCTCTCCCTCACACACAGAAGCCTCCAGCACGTCCCCTCCATCGCGGCGTCATGGTATCCCTTCTCCCCAGCCACACCTCTCACAGTCTTCACACACAGTAGTCCCCTGGCCTTCTCCCATCCCGGCTCGCACACCCATTCTCCTGCACACCATTTCTTACAAACATCTCTCAAGCAGCGTCCTTACACAGCCTTCGTCCCTCTCTGTCCTCTCCACACTCAAAAGCCTGCCTCTCACCCCCCCACACACCCTTCTTTCTGTTTCTGCCATCCTGACATACGGCATCTGACGTGCACCTCTCTCCCTCACCTGCGCAGATCCTTTCTCGAAGGCCCTGTGGGTCCCCCCAGTGCACTACCTGCAGTTCTTAGGATGTCACTGGCCCACAATGCCACTCGAGGAGTGTTTGGGAAATTTAACAAACACTCCCACCCACCTCCAACATGCCCTCTGCCTCCTCTGTCCTCCACCCCAGCAGTCAGGCCTCAAAGCCTGGGCTTGCTAAGGTTTAACTGTCCCCCAGATCTGGTAGGCCTATGTGGGCTTCCCTGCCTGCTGCCTGCCGGGGAGGGGCTTGTGCTGAGTCCTCAGTCATCCTGGAGCAAGCTCGGCCGCTCCCCACCCCCTCCCAGGTCAGGAGCAGCCGCAGGAGCAGCAGTGAGCAGGATGGCTGTGTGTGCATTGCTATTAATCACCCCTCCTGGTCCGCTAACGAGGCTAATGCGGTAAGTGACAATAGCCCATCTTGGTTCCTGATTTAGGGGCTTGGGACGGAAGCTGGGCTCCTGGGAGTGAAGACGTGAATTCTCCACGACACTAAACCTTCAAATAAATCTCCTCCAGTCAGAGAAGCCCAGGGCACTAAATCCCACGTGCCGGTAATTGAAACCCTTAGAGCTTTCTTGGGTAGGGAAATTGCTGAGCGAGAGCTCACAGCCCAGGGGTTGTGAGTAGGGTGGTGGGCTAGGGCAGACACCTGCAGAGGGTTCAGTAGTAGAGAAGGCTTCCAGGGTCCTTCCAGAAGCACATTGCCACCTGTCAGTTTTGCTGTGTACTGTGTCTGTCTGTCTGGGTTTCCAGGTATAAGGTTCACTATCTGGCTATGCTCATGCAGTCAGGGCCCACTGGTTTCCCAGCAGGTCTATGATTTGGGGAAAACAACACTTATGGAGCCTCTGCTTTTGAGAATCTCCAGTTTTGAACCCCTTAGAACCTCTCTCATTCACCATGGACAAGGCTTCATGTACAAAAGAAACCCTCAACATGACCTGGGGAGACCCCCCCCTTCTCACCATCATCTCACTCTTTCTGGACATTCTCCTACAAGCCATCCAAGGCTTCCCCCAGAAACTTGGTTATCTAATTAGTCCACATTTACTAATAACCCCCTACACCACACCCTAGGCCAGGTCTTAAATATACTGTGTTGAGGTCCCGGCGTGGTGGCGTACGCCTTTAATCCTAGCACTCGGGAGGCAGAGGCAGGCGGATCTTTGTGAGTTCAAGGCCAGCCTGGTCTACAGAGTGAGTTCCAGGACAGCTGGGGCTACAGGGAGACCCTGTCTCAAAAAGACAAAAAATAAAAAATAAAAAATAAATATATACCGTGTTGAATCAGATACCCTCTCTGTCCTCAAGGGGCTCAGAGCAGGGAAGATAAGTAGATAAACATAACTGTAAAACTATCTATGTACAAAAATAGAGGACATGACATAAAAAAATAATGAATACCAGGGAAGGCTTCAAAGAAGAAACATTGTCTTAGGGTGATCTTAAAGAATAAATAAGAGTTACAAGTTGCCCATGGGGAAAAGGATGTCATGGGTGTCATTATTGACAGTGGGAATGATAGAGGAAGAGCTAGGTCCAGCCATAGCACACATACTCCTGGCGGGAATATGAGACCACAAAGGAACTCAGATGATAAGGAGTTCAGAATTTACGCTATGGGCTTTGGGGGCCGGGGAAGGTCTTAAGTGGTTGGATGATAGAATCTGATTTGTGTTTTAGGAAGCTCCCTTTGTCCCTGTAGAGATGGCAACAGATTAGAAAGGAGGACAGACATTAGGAGCCTTAATAGTAAAGATAGAAGATGATGTCTGAAGTAGGATGACAGAGAAAAGAAGAGCGTTCTGATGGATGTGTACAGGACAGAAACAGCTAAGAAGTGGATTTACTGGATACAGGGCCTGAGGAAAGGATAAGAGTGAAGACTGCCAACCGAGGGAAGGCTATGAATGCTGGTGCCACCCACCGAAACAGGAGAGGGAGGACTAAAGGCAGATGTGCCATCTTGGGCATGCTGAATTTGAAGAGCTTGTTTGAAGGGGCCTCCAAGTAGAGAGTTTCCATTTTACATGTGGTCAGGATCAGAGACAGGAACTAAGGAATGACACCAGAGTAGAGACTCAAAGTACAGAGACAGCAGTGAATGGGACAAAAAGACTAGGAACAGCAGAGGCAGACAGTGAGGGAGAGCATGGTCTCTAGAATCACATCGCCTGGGTTGAAAGTCCGAGACCTCCACTGGCTGTGTGACCACAGGCAAGTCCACTGGCTGTGTGACCACAGGCAAGTCCACTGGCTGTGTGACCACAGGCAAGTCCACTGGCTGTGTGACCACAGGCAAGTCGCAGACCTTCCCTATCCCTCTGCTTCCGCATTTACATGACAGGGATGAATAGCACAGTGCTTGCTGCATCGCTCCAACTCCATGTTATGGACTCCACAGCACTATTTGCCTCTCTTTGGCACAACTGCTACTTTGGGATCTAAAGAGTTATTTTAGCTATCTTTTCCTTCATTAGAGTCAAAGCTCCATTAGGACGTGGATCTCATTGTACTGCTAGAGCATGGGATAGTGTCTAACACATGGGAGATATTTACTGATAAATTAACAGATAAATTACCTGGAATAGCCATTGTATTTAGCAGATGACAATAATTGATGATTGGAAGCAGTCTCAATAGAATGGCAGAGATGAAAATCAATGCAGGAAGCTAAGAAGTGGGGGCTGGAAAGATGGCTCATCAGTAAAGAGCACTGGCTGCTCTTGCAGAGGACCCGGGTTTGATTCCCAGCACTCACATGGTAACTAACAACCATTTGTAACTGCATTTCGAGGGGCATCCAATGCCCTCTTTTGACTTCTGCGGGCATTGGACAGCATGGGTGCTCTTACATACATGCAGGCAAAATACTCATACATAAAAAGTTTTAATTTAAAAAAAAAAAAATGGTTAGGCAGGCTGAGGAGATAGCTCAATTGGTACAGTTCATGAGGCCCTGAGTTCATCCCCAGAGCCTACATTTAAAAAATGAGGTGTGGTAGTGCATGCTTGCAATCCCTGAGCTGAGAAGGCAGAGACCAGTGGATGCCTGGGACTCACCGGCCAGCTTAGCCAGCCTGTCTCAAAAAACAAGGTGGAAGCTGGCCATGGTGGCGCACACCTTTAATCCTAGCACTTGGGAGGCAGAGGCAGGTGGATCTTTGTGAGTTCAAGGCTAGCCTTGTCTACAGAGTGAGTTCTAGGACAGCTGGGGCTACAGGGAAATCCTGTCTCAAAAAGAAAAAAATAAAAAAAATAAAATAAAAACAAGGTGGATAAGTTCTAAGAAATGACACCCAAAGTTGACCTCTAGCACACAACACACACACACACACACACACACACACACACGCGTAGCTAAGAGATAAAAAGCAGAGACAGCAAGCAAGTCTTTAAATATATTAAAGAGACAAGATTCGGAGGGAAGGAAAGGACATTAATTACAAGGGACAGATGGGTCATTGATATGGGAGACATTTGGAAAGCACATCATGCCTTTGAGACAGAAGAAAGGGAAACTGTCAGCCGGGCATGGTGGTGCATGCCTTTAATCCCAGCAGAGGAGGCAGAGGCAGGTGGATCTCTGTGAGTTCAAAGCCGGCCTAGTCTACAGAGTGAATTCCAGGCCAGCTGGAGCTACAGAGCAAGTTCCAGGCCAGCTGGGACTACAGGGAGACCCTGTCTCTAAAAGACCAAAGAAAAAGAAAAAGGAGGGGAGGGGAGGGGAGGGGAGGGGAGGGGAGAGGAGAGGAGAGGAGAGGAGAGGAGAGGAGAGGAGAGGAGAAGAGAAGAGAAGAGAAGAGAAAAGAAAAAGGGAGCTGTCACAGAATCTCAGCAGGAATGAGATTCTAAGCCCCTCAAAAGAGATTAAGCTAAAACCGGAAAAGGAAACTGGAAGGGGAAAGGAGGCAAATTGAGGAGGGTTAAAGGAATTTAGGCCAAAGAAGTCCCAATTCCAAACTCAAGTAGGAAGCAATACCACAGTAAGGAAAAGCAGGAGAGGGGGAACATGGTAAAATATTATTGTCTCTGTGGGAAAGAGGTGACAGCTGACCAAGAGTATGTAAAAGGAAGGCTTGCCAGTCCTGAGACTGGAAACTGTGAGTTTTTACTGGTAACATATCTACTTGCTTTTGTGATTTTCCCCAGCTGCATTTAGCCACAGTGTGTCTGAGACCAAAAAGAAAATAGTTGGACCATGGAAGGCAGTGGGTGGCCAGAGGGTGTTGATGCATTGTGGGGTCCAGGCTGTGGTCCATGAGTAAGTGGTGGCTTGAGAGTTGGAGACAGTTGGAAGGAGAAGTGAGACGGGCACAAGGCCATGGAGGGCAGGAGGAGCGGAAGTGGAAGGCAGGAGGAGCGGAAGTCCTATCGCCAAACAAGCCAGGTTGACAAGGTCCTCCAGGAAGAAGGGAAAAAGTATGAGAAGCTAAGGTCAGGGCAACGGTGGTGTCAAAGTCCCTGGTGAATGTGGAGAATAGGTAGATAAGGAGGGAGGCCGAGTGGCACTTGACCTTTGAGAGCCCATAGGGGAAAACAGAGGACTTGGGAGATGCTGGCCCCACGTCCTGGCCTGAGGACCATGGAAGTAGGAGAGAAAAAGCCAGCCTTGGGAGGTCTGTGAGGAAATGGTATCTCGAGGGATGGGTCAGTGTTGCAGGAACTTGAGGAGGAGAAGCAAAGGGAGTCTCCGCAACGCAGGGTGGAGCAGAGTTTATTGGCACGGTCCTCACTCGAAGACGGTGGAGGCGTTAGCGGGAGTTACCTGGCCCGAGTGACCTGGCCCTCGTCACAGCACCTGCTGGGGCCTGACCTCGAGCCTGGATGTTTTCTTCCTGAGCCATCTCCTCCACATTGGACCCCACACACCGTCCTCCATCTCATCCATCCTCCATCCTTCTTCTTCCCACACTCCCTCCCTGGTTGTCCCCTCCTCGGACCCTTCCCCTGCCCTGCCCCACCCCAGCCGGCCTGAGTGAGCAGGAACCCCTGCACCTTCATTTCTCAGGTCACTGCTTGGCTAATGGGCTATTAATTTGCTCAATCGTCCCCTGTGAGGCAAACTCAATTTCTGCCAGCCAGTCGTCCCTCCCTGTCGACAGCGTGATTGATTGGAGGAACAGCTGTCACCGCCCGGCCGCCTGCTCCCGGCCTCCTTCCCTGAGAGTCCTACCACCCCTCCTCCTCAGGCCGCCGCCCCGCGCCCACAGAGCCAATGCACCCCTGCCACCTGCCCAAGGATCTGTCGCCAGCAATGAAAAATGACAGAAATATTTAAGGACAAATAAGGTTTCCCAACGCAATTGAAAATGATTACAGGCAGCTACAGATGGGGCCAATCTGATGCGCAGCAGCAAATCAAATCGAATTTCCTTATCGGCGTATTATTTTAGGCGTTATCTGGCACGTTGACGCAGTTATCAATTCAATTTCAGCTGCCGGGCCGCTGTTTACCGTCTCGCCTTTGCTGGGAAAAGGTAAACATGCTCAGCCCAGCAAATTAATTTCTGGCTGAAGCCAGAGGCGACAAAAGACTGCTACCTACGACCCTCAGCCTCCGCCTTGGCCCTGGGCTCCAGCGGGCCAGGCTAGAACTTGCCCAAGGAGCAGAAGCCCACTAACCGCCTGCCCCTGCCCCAAGCTGGACGCTAGGCTCCTAGAAGGCTGAGGTGACCGTGGCTGGCTCTGCTGCTGCTGCCAGGGAGAGGTGAAGGGCTCCCATTAATTCTCAGCTAAAAATGACAAATTCATCTTGGACGACAATTAAATGAAGTCAGTAATTGATGCTAATTGATCTCCAGATGCGAGGGCTCCCCTCAGCCTGAGCAGCACGTGGCTGGCTTGCTCACTCTCCTCACCCAGGCCTGCTCTTCCTCTACCTCCCTCCACTGAGCTCTCAGCCCTTGCTTTCTCCCCAGGGCTCTGCCTCTCTTGACTGCACAGGTCTGTGGGAAGCAGCCGGCCTGGCCTGGGCCAACAGGCAATGCCTGGGGCTAAGCAGCTGGGCTCTGAGGCCAGCCCCACAGGTACTTGCCATCAGTGCCCTGCACTCCACCCACCTGCCCAGAATACAGGTAATGCTGCCCTTCTCAACCATTCAGAATTTATTGCCCACAGCTGTGGAGGCTCCCACTTCATTTTTATAAGCCCATAGCCAGAGCCAGCAGGGGGTAAAGCACACTTGAAGTTACTTTACTGAAACAGTACAGTCTTAGCATTTGGCTCTATCACAAGGAAGGAACTAGGAGGCATGCTGGGAAGAACATGCAGAGATGGATACACAGGCTGCACTTGAATATATGCTCAGATGTAGACATGGAAAAATGCCTACCCTTGTAAGAACACTTGTGTCTATCCAGACAGCTGAGATAACGTGTGCATTGTTCACATGTAGATAATTTTCTGAATCCTGTCCTTTACTGCAGTTTCTAAAGCCTAATCCCAGGAGCCACTGGGAGGCTCCACCTGCCCCAGTCCACTGGCCCAACTCAACCTAGCAGCTATCCGGAAGTTATTAGCTAAAGGACTGGGGAGGGGGAGGATGAATTGCAGTTCTATAAGAGGAGAAAGGCTGTGGCTACATTTAGAATAGGCTTTGTACCCTGAAGCCCCACTAGCCTCCGAATGGATTGGCTGGTACACTTGGCTGTTGCCAAGGGTCATGAAACCAAAGGTTCAGGTTCCACAACCCAAACTTGGTGAGCTTAGTTATGCCTTGGCCCTGAGCCTTCAGCTCCAGCTTGAACCTAAGTCTGTGCCTAACCCTATCCACAGGCTACCTTCCACCTGGCACCCCTGCAGATGTCTGCTGTTGACCACCCAGGAGTCTTGTCTGGCTCAGTGCAGGTCCCCTGTATTTCTAGAAACATCACAATAGGAGTCAGGGCACCAGCCAGGCTCCTGTACCGGGAGCTGAAAGGAGGCTGTGTAGAATGGGCACTATGTGCCAATCTGAGTTTTGAAGGCAGAAAGGAGGGAAGGGGAAGATAGTGTGAGCTTGAATTGCCATTCCTGTATGTTGGGTCTGGGCAAATACGTCACATGTATGGTACCTAATGTCATGCAGAGGGGTCTATACATGGTGCAAGAATCTATACATGCCTTTTGGAAAGAGAGTGGATAAAGAAAAATGAATAAAAAGTCTAGATGACCAGACTGGAGTGTTGGGGTAGATGCAAGGAATCAGAGAAAGCCCCTTGTCTCCAGGATAATGTCTGCATCTCTGGGAACTGGGCAAAGTCAATAATCATTTGTTGGATAATTCAAGGAATATTTATTGATTTTTACTCTTAGTATTACTTTTATTTGGTGCTAGGCCCTCTGCTAGATGCTGAAGCTATAGCAGGTAACAAGTTAATTTTTTGCCCTTAAAAAATTCACATTCTGAAGACAGTCACACATCACAGACAACCCAGGAGCTGATAGCAGCACAAGAGGCTATGGGAATGCAGGGGAGGTCTGATACTGTCTGGGGAGTCAGGGAAGGCTCTCTAGAAGAAGGACTTCTAGGCTGAGCCCTAAAGGATGAGTTAAGAGTCAGCTGGCTTGGGAAAATGGCCCTTGCTGCCTGTTTTTTGGTTGTTTGGCAAGCCTAAAGCAGAGACAAATAGGCCTACTTGGTTCCAAGTAACACTGGAACTGCTGAAATGTCACCTCTGTCCTTTGAGTGGCAGCTGCTACCCTAGGGTCTGAGTAAGAGGGTGCACAGCTGTTTTCAGGGCACCCCTGGGCACCCGCAGATAAGTACGGGCCACAGCTAAATACACATCTCTTGCCGCCTGCCCTACCCCCACCTCCTCGACCAGGGATGCCTATTAATCCTGACAAATGATGACTTACGAACATGTAATGCAAACTGATTCATCATACATTCAAATCCGCCGCCCCGCCCCAGCGGGAGGCCCCAGCCAGACAAGTGTATTACACGGATAATGTATTTGACGTATTAATAAAACCAGCCGCATTGCTCTGGCGCAGGGACTGGGGAATGCCAATATACGATGACAGATCACATATTGATGAAATCCAGATGTTTGGAATCATAGTCTTGGGGCCTTGTTCATATTGACTGAAGGTAAAAAATGCCGTCTGTCAGCACATTAACTCTTCCTGTCCCAGGCTCAGCAGAGGTGCCAGATAATGGGCTTCTAGAAGGAAGCAGAGAAGGAAGGGGAGGGGAAATGGACCAGTAATTAGGTGGTTGGGCTCCTTGATGGATGGATAAAGAGGATGGGAGATAGTGTGCTCTGGACAGGATAAGTGAGTGGGACACATTTTGTGGTGACTGTTCTTGACTCCCAGCACCTTTCGTTCCGCGGGTGGCAGATGGCGGATGGCGGTCCCCACTCTCTGGCGCTTCCTTCTTGCCTCTAGTACATCGTGCTGTCCTTGTTTTCTTCCTTCCTCTTTATTGTTTTTCTAAGCCCTTGATGACTTAATTTTTCCTTCACCTGTTAATGAAGGCTCTCTTCCAGACTCCTCTTCCTGTATACTCTCCCCCTAGATTATGTCACCTATTTTTTTTCAGTCTTTTTGAGGCAGGATCTCCCTTTAGCCCCAGCTGGCCTGGAACTCACTATGTAGACCAGGCTGGACTTGAACTCACAGAGATCCACCTGTCTCTGCTTCCTGAGTGCTGGGACTAAAGGCATGCACCACCACGCCCCGCTCTTTCACCTACTCTTAGCTTCATTCTGTCATTTGGTAGATGTTTCTTAGTTACTTACCTAGACATTGTCTAGACACAGAGGTTACAGTGAAGAGCTTTGGTTCTTATCTGTGTGTCAGTGTCTCACAGGCCTATAAGTCAGCATTCTTGGGATTCCTCAAACTAAGTATATCCAAAAACGAACTCACTTTCCTCCTCACCAAATGTGGCATACAAACCAATAAACAGCTATATGGGTATGGGTCTACTGGAGAAAGAATTCCACAGGAGCCAGAAGGGCCAAGGCAGGGTCAGCCAAGGATCCCACTGAAGTAGTTCATCCCAATCACAGGGAGAAGACGAAATAAGAAGACAGGTCAAGGTCATGTGGAGGGTGGGAAAGAGTAGATATAAACACAAATTACTGTGCAAGTGTCTTACTAGAAATGATGAGGACGCTGGGCGTGGTGGCGCATGCCTTTAGTCCTAGCACTTGGGAGGCAGAGGCAGGCGGATCTTTGTGAGTTCAAGGCCAGCCTGGTCTACAGTGTGAGTTCCAGGACAGCTGGGGCTGCAGGGAGACCCTGTCTCGAAAAGACCAAAAAAAAA
>VZQC01005623.1:268682-328588 GCA_009823505.1 Rhizomys pruinosus
GTATGTGTATGAATGTATTGTCTGCATGCAGGTCTGTGCACCCGTGTCGTGCAATGCCGCGGAGGTCAGAAGAGGGTCTCGGATTCCCCTGGAACTGGAGTTCTCCTGGAATTGGAGTTACAGACGGTTCTTAGCCGCCATGTGGGTGCTGGGGATCGAACCCGGGTCCTCTGCAAGAGCGTCGGTGCTCTTAACCGCTAGACTATCTCTCCAGCCCCTTTTTTTTTTTTTTAAGACAAGAGGGAGCTTAGGCTGGCTTGGAATTCACTATGTAACCCATGGCAATCTTCCTGCCTCAGCCTCTAAATGCTTGTATTACTAGCAGGATCTGCCACTTCCTGCTAAGCCGTGCTTTTCATGAAATGCAGAGCAAAGAGTAGAGATAGAATTATTACATGGAGCTTAGTGTGGTGGCTCAGGCCTGTAATCCCAGCACTCAGGAGACAGATGCACACAGATCTCTGTGAGTTCCAGGCCAGCCTGGTCCACATAGCGAGTTCCAGGCCAGCTGGAGCTACAGGGAGACCCTGTCTCACAAAGACAGACAGACAGACAGACAGACAGAGAGAAAAGAGAAAGAAAGAAGGAAGGAAGGAAGGAAGGAAGGAAGGAAGGAAGGAAGGAAGGAAGGAAGGAAGGAAGGAAGGAAGGAAGGAAGGAAGGAATTGTAACTTGGACAGATGGAGAGATGACACTGGAACACCCTGGCTACAGAACTGGACAAAGCAAACAGGCCAACCAGAGAGCCAATCACAGTTGGGGAGCTACAGGTTAGCCACCCAATGGGAGAGCTAAATCTCTTTGATTTGAGCCCCTGCTGGCCTCACCAGGCCTGGGTGTGGAAGATGCCAGAGGAGCAGCCTGTGCGGCTGTTCCCAGTGGTCAGCAATTCCCAACAGAGGAGGGCAGCAGAGGGCTGATCTAGCCCCCCAGGTACCTGAGGCCTGATTCCTGCTGGAGGAACCTGGCCCAGACTGGAAGAGTGCATGCCTGCCTTGACCTCTCGACCCAAACAGCAATCTTTCTTAGAAGCTTCCACGGAAGCTTCACTGCTGTCTGAGGCGAACGGTAGACTAGCAATTCAGCAAGGGCAGGACCCCCTAGAGGGCACAGAGCTAGGAGCCTCCGCAGTAGGACCTGGCTGTCAGGGACTCAGACCCGTGTAAGGCTGAGGTCAGGCAGCAGCTCTCCTCCCTGCCCTGGTCTTGCTTGGGAGATACCTAGTGCAGGCAGAGAAGTGGAGGTGGCAGGCCCCACGGTGGCAGGGGTGGTGGGGAGGAGGCTGTAATGAATGTGGACGGGAGGCGGAATGAGCGATCCATCTTTGCATGGGAGGGGAGGGGGCTGCGGGCGTTCCCCCCACACACTCACACACTCAATCAGGCGCTGTCAGACCTCCGGCCGCCTGGCATTTTGGTGAAGAATCTCTCAGCTAAAAATTGTTGTCAGTCCCATTTCCTCGTTATCAGTGCAAGGGCTGAGGCAGCGCCCGGGGATTAGCAGGAGCGGGGAGCGCCCGCGCCCGCCATCCACTGCCGATAACACTAGGCCTCCCGCCTCACCTCCCCCATTCATCATCTTTAGCACTGACAGCTCGGCCCAGTCCCTGTCCCCATCTCCTCTTGCTCTCTGCCGCTCCCCACAGTGCTGCTCAGCCTTGCTCCTGACCGCCCAGGAAGTTAGGCCTCTTAGAAGAGAGCTAGGATTCAGCCGGGAGACGAGACCCACCTGTGGCAAAAGGCTTTGCCCAGCTGTTGAGGAGGGGGCTGTGGAGCTGCAGTGAGGAAGCGCTTCAAGAGCAGGTGCTTCCCAGAGCCTCTGACGGCTCCAGCCGCCTCCCTGTGACCCTGCAGTGTGGAGAAGGGAGCCCCTGTCAGATGAACAAACTACTAGGACTGCCCAAGTGGCCCTCACCAGCTTGAGGTGGACTCCCAGATTCTGGGAACTGTGGAAAGGAAGAGCCAGAGGATGACTCTCTCTGAGCCTGGGATGGGTAGGGGGTTGAGGGCTTCATTCCCACCCCAGCAAGACCATAGCCCCCTCCTCTTGGCCATCCCCAGCGGTTTTATGGCCCATTTTATGGCCACTGTAATGGCCCAGGTCAAAAGCTTCAGGGAGCTGTATTCTGGGAATTATGCAAACGAGAAGCAGGCCCAGGGCCAGAGTATGGATTTTGTCATTAAACCTGGGCAGGCCATGTCGTTAGTGCAGTAAAATCCACGTCATGACCACAGGTCTCAATATAAAATTATAGGGAACACAGCGGGGGAGGGGAAGCAAGGGGCACACGGCCACGCTGACACCTGAGAACATAGCGTGAGGGGACACAGGCTACAGAGCACCTGCTCATCCCTTCAGAGCCCTTCCCACAGCTGGGAGCAGAGAAAAGGTTTCCTTGTCCCAGTAAGGAAACTGAGGTTAAGTTCAAAAAAACCACATAACAGGGCTGGAGAGATGGCCTAGCGGTTGGGAGCACCGACGCTCTTGCAGAGGACCCGGGTTCGATCCCCAGCACCCACATGGCGGCTAAGAACCATCTTAACTCCAGTTCCAGGGGAATCCAACACCCTCTTTTGACCTCCAAAGCATTGCATGACACTGGTGCACCTACTTACATGCAGACAGTACATTCATACACATACAAAAATAAATAAATAAATAAATAAATAAATAAATAAATAAATAAATAAATAAATAAATAAATAAATAAATAAATAAATAAATAAATAAATAAGTAAATAAATAAATAAATAAAAACACATAACAATAAGGTAATGAACTGAGAATGGACATGTGAGAAGAGTGATGTGTGGCCCCAGGTATGGAGCAGGAGCAGGAGCTGGGCTCCAGGAAACCAGAGGAATCAGACCTGGTGCCCCAGGCCCAAGGGGGCTAAACTCCTGACATGTCCACCCCACACTTCCTGGACCATTCCTTCTCTAGCCCCTTCTCTCACCATTTCTCCCTTTATACTTCACATCCTACATCAGTGATTTAACAGCCTAGACTGTCTCTTGCTCATCCTTCCTGCTTCCCATTGGGCATCTCCTTCCCTCGCCCTCCCATGGGGCCCCTCATAGCTCCTGCCATCCTCCTGGCTCCGACCCACACTGCCCAGAGCCACTGACATAGCTCCTGCCTCCGTCCTGGTAGCTCCTGCCTCCCTCCCAGCTCCAACACACACTGCCTCGAGTCACTGACTTTCTTTACTGGCTTTCCCACTTACTTGTGATCTCTTAGAAACAAAGAATGTGCTTTACTGATCTCTGAGTTCCAGTTTCCCTTAGAATACTGAAATAGAATTATTGTTTTATAAATGTGTACTGAGTACAAAAAGTGAATCCATGAAACCAAAAGCCGAGCTCAAGGTCCCTAATCCAGTTCTGAGCCTCAGTTTCCCCATCTATAGAAGAATGGTAATATCTTGAAGACTTCCTAGAGTGTCACTCACCTCTGGGATTGCCTGGCTGAGTGAAGTGAGGGGCTGAGACTTGACCTCTTCCCTAACTTAGCAGAACTGGGCTATATCTAATGCTTTTCCTTTTAAGTAAGAACTGCCTTCCAGGCCTGGCATGGTGGCCCAGGCCTTTAATCCCAGTACTCCAGAGGCAGAGGCAGACAGATCTCTGTGAGTTCAAGGCCAACTTGGTTTACGTAGGGAGTTCCAGGCAGCTGATGCTACAGGGAGACCCTGTCTCAAAAAAAGAACTGCCTTCTAGCTGTCCCCAAAGGGCAGGTGGCACACAGTGGGACCTCTTTTCTCCTTGAGGACCTAGAGCCATACAGGCTGTAGTCCTCCAACCCCATGCGGGCACATGTGAAGCCAGCATAGCTGATATCCCAGCTCTGTGTAGGTTATGAAGCTTCGAGTACACATCTTTGGTTAAGGCCCCTCTTTTTCCCACTCTTCAAAATACACATAATGAATTGCTCTGTCCTTCAAGCCCTCAGATGACTCAGTCTGGGCATTTGGGGAGCTGTAATCCTCCTCAGTCTGAGTCAAAGATGGTGGCCTCTCATGTTCAGCCTGATCTGGAAAGTGAAAATTATTCCCTTAGGCAGAGAGTAAACTTGATTTTAGGAAAAAAAAAAAATTTCTATTATCAGTTTGAAATATTTGGGACATAGTTATACTTTTTAAAGTATTCATTGTATATCTGAAATATAATTTCAGTGGTCGTCCAACCTCTTTCCACCTTGGTCATCACTGGCATGGTCTTTACCTCTCTGAAGTTGATTGTGGCCTTCTTCAGGTACCAGAGGGAACAGGAAGTAAGGAAGAACAGAACGTATAGACTCAAGCTAAGGAAGTCTTCCTGCAGGGGGCAGTGGGAATTCAGTTTAGTACTTGCCTAAGTATACAAAGGCTTTGTATACAAAGCCCTGGGTCCACTCCCAGCACCATAGTGGGGGGGGGAGCTTTCCTACAGTAAGCACCTCCATAGATAGCTAGGAAGGAATGTTTCTGGATGAATAAGATTCCTCAGCTCCATGCTTATAAACAGAGACTGGTAAGTACTGGATGGGAGAAAGGAAGGGGACTGAGAGTCTCAAAGGGGGTGAACAAGGTGAACTGTGGGACCCTTCCCAGGACGGTTTGTCCTTGTTACCAGTAGTGACAAGCTGGAAATAGAGGGCTCCCAGGAAGCCCTCAACCTTTTCATCCTGTTCATTTATTGGGGATATGGTGGTTGGTTCATTAGTTTTTAGGGTTTTGGTCTTTTTGAGACAGGGTCTCCGTATAGCCCCAGCTGTCCTGGAACTCACTATGTATAGCAGGTTGGCCTTGAACTCACAGAGATCCGCCTGCTTCTGCCTCCTAAAGTGCTGGGATTAAAGGAATGTGTTGCCCCCTTCATTAGTTTTTTGAAACAGAGTTTCATTCTGCAGCCCAGTCTGGGCTGGAAACTCAGTATGTAATGCAGACTGGCCTTGAACACACAGCAATCCTCCTGGTCCCGCCTCCCCAGTGCTGGGATTAGAGGGGTGAGCCACTACACTCAGCCTGGGGGGCATTTTGGAAAGAAAGAACTCAGACTCAATGAGACTGACCTATGAGGCTATCCAACAGAAGTACTGAGAACCAAATGGAGAGAATATGAATTTCAAGATTATAGAAAAAGGGCCAGGGAGATGCTCAGCAGGTAAAAGTGCTTGCTGTGCAAGCCTGACAACCTGAGTTCAACCCCAGAACACACATAAAAAAGCCAGATGCAGTGGCTCGCATCTATAATCCTAGCACTCCTGCAGCAAGATGGGAGGTAGAGACAAGAGAATCACCCAGAAGCTTAGAAACCAGAGCTAGCTGGGAAAGCACACAGTGCAGCCACAGAAACAAGGAGAGACCCCACCTCAGCAAAGTGAAAGGCAAGAACCAACTCCCAATAACTGTCCTCTGACTTCTGGCACAAGTGCATGTGTGGGCATACACAGACACAGACACAGACACACACAAATAAATAGACAACTATTTTTAAATAAACAAGTATAGAAGATGCAGAATGGACAAGACATGGTAGTTAAATGTATGTAGGAGGGCTGGTAAGCCAAGGGAAAAGGCACACTGCAAGGCTAAGGTAACCTGTGGGGGGACTAGGTGAATGAAGGTGTCCTATCAAAATGCTTACTGCTGAAGGAGAAGTAAGTTTGGAAAGGGTGAAGAAGTAGACAACCTCAATTTGAATTATTGATTTTCAAGATTTTTTTTTTTTTTTTTTTGTCCTTTCGATGACACAGGTCTCCCTATAAACCCCCAAGCTGTCCTGGAACCACCCTGTAGACCAGGCTGCCTTGAACTCACAAGATCTGCTGCCACTGCCTGCCCAAGTGCTAGGATAATAAAGGCGTCGCCCACCACCCTTTTGATTTTCAAGATTTTTTATGAGCCATCCAGGCATTGATGTCCATTAGACATTTGGATCATAGGGGCACAGAGGGATGCGGGGTGGAGACACAGAGTCAACGGGATGAGGTAGGAGCCATGGCTATGGAATGAACAGGATCATCCAGCGCACAGAATGAAGAGAGCACAAGATGAAGACAGAACCTTGGGGGAAAGTGAAGAGAAGAGAGAATGAAACGATTCCATTCTGGGACCCCATTGCTTTGCAGTGGGTCTGGGTCAGAGCAACATGAGGGAAGTTTGTTGAATTCCCCTGTTCTTCTCTAGATATGGAGTGTAAGAAAGCAGTGAGGACCCGGGCGTGTGTAGCGTAGCCTTTATCCTACCACTTGGGAAGACAGAGGCAGAGGCAGCCTGGTCACAGAGTGAGCTCCAGGCCAAGCTGGGACTAAAAGTGAGACGGTGTCTCAAAAAAAAAAAAAAAAAAAAGAAAAAGAAAAGAAAGAAAGCAGTGAGGAAAAGGAGAGAGACGGGGGGGGGCACTCAACATTCTGGGTGATAGCGTGATTAAACACGTGTGAAATGGAGTAATCAAGGTTTGATTACACAGAGCATTGATTGTGTCCCAATAGATTTCTGACAGGGGCAGCTGGCTGAGAAGACACCATTTATGACCATAGCCTCTGGAAATACAGAAAAAGTAATGCTTATAGAGTCTGAAAGGCAAACACTCTCCCCTCTTCTAGGTCCCCAAGTCTCTATAGAGGAGAGAAGTAGGCTTGGGTGGGAAGTCTGGAATATAGGATTTCCCTCCAGAGACTAGCCCTGCTCATATGTGTCTGTTCTTCCCTGGCCAGGTAAGAAGAAAGCAGTAGCGTTGTTTGATAGCCAGGCCCCCATCTGCCCCATCTGCCAAGTCCTGCTGAGGCCCAGCGAGTTGCAGGAACATATGGAGCAGGAACTGGAGCAGCTGGCCCAACTGCCTGCCAGGTAAGCCACATACAAGGAGCCCGACCATCAGGGGATTCCACTCTCTCCTAGCCACCACCTCTAGAGGAAGCTGGGACCCTGCTGTCACTCTCCACTGCTGTGTTGTCACTGCTGACTTTCTTTTCTTGCTTTATTTTGGGGGACAGGAGGGGGATGGGAGGAGAGTGAGTCCTTAGACTCCAAACTCAGAAGAGCATGGGGAAGAAGCTATTGTCACATGCTCAGAATTACCATGTGGGGCTTTGAGGCAGGACAAAAGCAGGTGCAGGGCCCAGCAGCCCCAGCAGAAGTCCAGCTTGGTGCTGTCATTCAGGGCACTTCTCCATGAATCTCAAGGACTGAGAGATGTGCTCAGGTGTGTTCCCACCCCAGCTCGTTGGAGCCCTGCAACCTCCCTTCCTGCCTAAAGGACTGGGCTGAACCTTCTCCAGGGCTTTGGGGGGGGGGGGCAGTTTATTCAGGGCTGCAGAGGAGAGGAGTAGCTAATTACCTCTAATCTGAGCAGTGTAAAGCAACTGTTCCATTATGCTCACGAAATCTTCAGGGTCAGGAATTCAGGCAGGGCACAGACAGAGGGGTCAGCTGTGTCTGCTCCAGAAGTCTGAGGCTCAGCTGGGAAGACTCAGGAGGGAGCAGGGGCCATCTCAAGGTCCTTCAGCTACATGTCTGTGGTTGATCTGTCATCTAAAACTTGAGGTGGGGCTGGGTCTAAAGCATCAGCAGGTGGCTTCTCCGTGTGGCCTGGGCTGCTTCATGGCTTAGTGGCCTTGGGGTAGTTTCACTTCTTACAGGGCAGTGTAGGGCTCCAAAAGAAAGTGTTCTAAGAGCTAGAGGGATGACTCAATGGTTAAAAGCATGGAGGTTAACCCATTCAGAGTCAAGGTGAGGGGACATGGGAACATGCACCCCCTTCTTGATGGGAGAAGTGGCAAGGTCATATAATAGCTGAGTACATGGGATGCTGATATGCCTTCAACCATCTTTGGAAATTTTGCTCTGCCACTGAGAGAACAAATTTCCCTGCTATTTGTTCAGTTCAGTCACCAGAATAATGCAGGGTGCAGAGGTCTGAAATGGTCCATGTCCTGGGAAGCTCATGCTGTGACAGCCTGAGGGGCAGGAAACACAAGCCCGGAGTGATAGAAGCTGCTACATGGAAGGAACCTGAGCTGTTGAGGCACCAAACCCGACAGAGAGTGAAGGAGGCTCCCTAAGGGAGGGATTTTGGTTTTTTGGAGACAGGGTTTTCCTCTAGCTCCAGCTGGTCTGAAACTTGCTATGTAGACCTGCCTCCCAGGTCCTAGGATCAAAGAAAGGCTTCCACCACCACACCCAGCCTAAGGGTGGGATTTTGAAGGAAGAAGTACTGTTCATCTCTTGATTATGTTACAAATTACACCAAAATTTAGTGGCTTAACACATTTGTTAGGGCCGGGGAGGTGGCTCAGTAGGTAAAGACTCTTGCTGCACAAACTTGACAACTCAAGTTTGATCCCTGGAACCCATGTGAAGGTGGAAAGAGAAGCAACTCCACAAATTTGTCCTCCTACCTACACACACACACACACACACACACACACACACACACATTACCTCTTTCTGTGGGTTACCAGCTCCAAAACAAAATAGCTGAGTGGCTATGGGTAATTGTGGCCACTGGTTCAGGTACCGTCATAAGGCTAAAGTAAAGATGTCATTCAAGGCTAGTCATCCACAGGTCTGACTAGGACTACAGGATCTATTTCCAAGATGGTGGCTCACTTGTATCCTTTTAGCAAGAAACCTTAGTTCCTCAACCAGTGAGTCTCTCTAAGGGCTGCTAGAGTTTCCCTTCAACATTGTAGCTGACTGCCCACAAGCATGTGACTCAAGAAAGAGACCAAGAGGAAGCCACAATACCTTTCCCTAAGGTCACATGCTGTCACTTCTACTCTATTCAGTTCTACTCTCATTGCTGGGTATGATGGCACACACCTATAACCCCAGCACTCCAGAGACTGAGGCAGGACAGTCTGGAGGTTGAGGCCAGACTGGGCTACACAGTGAGACCCTATCTCAAAGAGAAAAAAAAAAGGATAGAGGGAGGGAGGAAAGGAGAGAGAGAAGGGAAGGAGAGGGGAAGGAAGGAAGAAAAAAAGGAAGAAGGGAGGGAAGGAAGCTCAACCCATACTCAAAGGAGGAGAATTAAGCTCTAAAAGCTCTCACTCTTAAAGAGGGAAGTACAAAGAGAATCCATAGCATACTTTAAAAAGCCCTGCAGAGGGTTGGAGAGATGACATAGCGGTTAAGAGCACCGACTGCTCTTGCAGAGGACCCAGGTTCAATCCCCAGCACCCACATGGCGGCTGAGAACAGTCTGTAACTCCCAATTCCAGGAGAACTCCAGTTCCAGGGGAATCTGACACCTTCTTCTGACCTCCGCGGCATTGCACAACACAGGTGCACAAACCTACATGCAGACAGTACACTCATACACATACAAAAATAAATAAAAATTTAAAAAAAAAAAAGCCCTGCAGAGGGCTGGAGAGATGGCATAGCGGTTAAGAGCACCGACTGCTCTTGCAGAGGACCCGGGTTCGATCCCCAGCACCCACATGGCGGCTGAGAACTGTCTTTAACTCCAGTTCCAGGGGAATCCGATACTCCTCTTCTGACCTCCACGGCATTGCACGACATGGGTGCACACACCCGCATGCAGACAGTACATTTATACACGTATGAAAATAAATAATTAAAAAAAAATTTTTAAAGCCCTGCAGAAGAATATACCATGTTCCACAAGCCTTGTGGAACACTCACTGCCTGCCAAGCATTTATTTCCTCTTCACTCTAAGGTAAGCATTGCTTAATGATGGGGATGTTTGGAGAAATGCATCTTTAGACAGTTTTGTCATGTGATGTACCTACATAAACTACAGTTCACACTAGGCTGTATAACTTTATGGGACCATTGTCAGATACTGCTAACCAAAACACTGTTACTGATGTGAATGACTATAATTATGACTCCCATTTGCACAGGTGGGGAAACTGAGGTACAGAAGGGTTAAGTGACTTCCCTATGGGTGCACTCCTAGTCAATGGTAAAGATGAGATTCAATCTCAAGCCATCCCACCCCAGTGCCCCTTTCTTTGCCTCCCCGTCCCTGTCACTCACACCCCTGGGATTGACCTGCCAGAGACAGAAAGTGAAGGAAACATCCTTCAGGCTGTCAGTGAGTTCTGGGTAATTTGCTTCTAGGAGGGCTCCTCACAGGACCTAGGACCTGGAGAGCTTTGTAAGCACAGTGTGTCCCCCTGAGGGCCTGGAGAACAGGAAGTGCTTCTTCCTCCTCAGGGGAGCCCCCAAACCTGCATCCCCCCGAGACATCTATTCCTTCCTCAGCCCACTCCCACCTGTGACCCCCCATGTCCCCATCACCCACGTCGCGGCCCGCCCTGCACCCCAATGCCCACGCCGTCCTCCACACGTGCACGCCCCGCGCCCCTGGCACGCCCCCTCCCCACCGCGTGTCTGACAGCCGGACAGCGGGATCTGCACAGCAAGTGAAATTCCCGTCGGATCGATAAAGCCGAAGCGCTGCCGGCGACGGGTCGATGGTTTTATCTGTCTCGGCCCCGCCGCGCCCGGCGCGCTGACAGTCCTCCGGCCGGCAAAGGCGTTCAAGGGCAGCCGCGCCCGCCCCTTCCCCGGCCGCGCCCCCTCCCCGTGGCCGCTGCGCCCACCGGACGGCGAGCGGGACCGCCCCGCCACGGCCCTCGTGATTTATCTGGATTTTTAATTGGAAAAAATTTGCGAATTAATTGATTTCAGGAACTTGCCAATTAACATTGTAATTGGGTGCGTGATAAATTCCCAAGGAGCGTGTCAGCTCCCTCCGGGCTGACGGGCGGTCGCGTGCGGGGAGGGCCTCAGCCTCCGCCGCCCTTGTCCCGCCCGATGCGGACTCCAGGGATTGCAGGAGCCGGGGCCGTGGAGGTTGGGCTCCTGAGATCCACCCCACCTCCCTTCTCTCCACCGTCATCATCCGAGCACAAGGGGCTTTCGACGAACCATTTCACAGATGGGGACACATGAGTCCTGCAGGGATGGGAGCCAAATACAGGCTCCCCGCTCATGACCTGTGGCCAAGTCCTCCTAGCGCTTCAATCCGAGCCCTCCCTCCCTCCTATCTGCTCCACAGTCTCAGTGCCCCTCCTGGCTCCGCCCCCTTCTCTCCAGCTGTCTCCTTTCTGTCTTAATTACCCTCCCTTTGCCTCCACCGCCCTCTCCATCTCTTCCTCCGCCCATTCGTTTTTTATTATTATTAATTTTATTTATTTATGTATGTGTATGAATGTACTGTCTACATGCAAGTTTGTGCACCCGTGTTGTGCAATGCTGAGGAGGTCAGAAGAGGGTGTCAGATTCCCCTGGAATCTGGAGTTCTCCTGGAATTGGAGTTTCAGCCATGTGGGTGCTGGGGATCGAACCCGGGTCCTCTGTAAGAGCAGTCGGCGCTCTTAACCGCTAGGCCATCTCTCCAGCCCTCCTCCGCCCATTCTTGAGCCTATGGGTGCTGCTGCCAGCCCAGCCTCCCAAGTCGTCCTTCTTGAGGAACTTTCCCAGCAGACCTCTTCTGCTTCCATCAGCAAGACAACCCGGAGCAGATCCCATGCTATTTATACACACCCAAGGGACGCTCAAATGAAGCAAGGCCCCGCCAGCCCCTAAGCAAAGGAGACTGGTTTTCACAGACAGAGGCTTGACACACACATGTGTATGCACCCCCACTTCCACACACCCCAAAATGCTTGCACACACACCCTCAAACTACCGAATTCCCAGAGATGCGAATTCCCAGGTACCATGGACAACCATGATCCCCTGGGAAAGAGTTCACTAGCTCAACACTTAAGGCTTTTCAAAGCCTTGTCCATCCACAGCCCATCCACAGCCCTCCCTCACCCATCCCATCTTTCCCGACCTCGGAGCTCCCTCAGACCCAAGGACTTAAGAACAAAGAGGGCAACATCAGGTCAATGACAGAGTCCCAAGGGCCTCCCACAAGAGGGTGTCCTTCATGCATGCCGCTAATGAGAACATTCTGCGATGTGAGCTGTAGAATGGCAAGTGTGGACTGTCTTGGGGCAGAAGCAGGGAGGCAAATGAGGCTGGGCAGAGCCCAGTAGGGCTAAGAAGAAGGAATTAGGAGGAGGCAGAAGAAGAAGCCAGAAGACTTAGCTGGGGTACTTACTAAGAGAAATTTTCTTGACATGGTTGGGAGTGCCCACAGGCAGGAAGGGGAGGCAACAGGTAGGGCTCTGGATAAGCTGAGCCCAAGACGCATCTGGGATGGTGATGGGGTACGATCTGAATGTATACAGAGACAGGGACAGGCATGGGGCTGAAGATGGTGGGGCCGGTGGCAAGGGCTGGTGGAAGACCTCCTCTCTGTGGCCCCTAGAAAATAGCTTCCACCAGACAGAGGCAAAAGCACGGTCCGCAAAACTTAGCTTGGTGTGGCCTGAGCTGGGGGTCGAGGGAGGGGGCTTGCCAAGCCACTGTGAGAACTGGCCTCCAGGCTTGGAAAGCAGCCTCCTGGGGGTGGGGAGAGGTAATCCTTTAAAAGGACTAAGAAAAGCCAAAGGGAAACTGGGTGGCTCTGGAGGAGAGGCAGGGAGTGGAGATGGCAGTGCCCCCACCCCTCATTTAAGCCTTATTTAAGGCCGGCCTCGGTGTTTGGTTGGGTAATGAACTAGATAAACAATTCCCCAAATAGATTAAAACGAAGTGTAACTTACAAAGGCGGCTGGTGATGATGGTTTATTCCCGGGCAGTGCACCATTTCTTTATTTCCAAGGATAATTCAGTGTAAATCACCTTAATTAAAAGTGTCAGCCCAGCCCATGAATATTGTACTTAGGAACGCGTTTCCTGGGTCCCAGTTATAATTTAAAACCCATGGATCACTAGGCAGCGAGTGACTGGGCAAGGGAGGAAATCGTTGGGGGTGGGCTGTGAAAACAGGGAGGGACGGAAGGCAGAGCTGATGGGTTGGGCTAGAGCCAGGCTGCCTACAGCTGTGGGGGTGGGGGGTGGGGGGCTCAGACCTCTCTTCTCCAAGGAAGACTACTCACTAGGCTCTCAGTTTCTGGGAGACCAAGAAAACTTGGTGGTGAAAGGTTTGATGGAGGAAAGGAAAAGAGCATTGCTCAGAGCCAGGGTAGGTGTGTGAGGCTGAAACAGCCCTGTATAAGGACAGGGGAGAACACTGCTAGGAAAAGATGGCGAGGATGGGCTTGCCGGACCAGAGGCTGGGTATCCTGACCCTCCTACTCAGCAGCAGAGTGGACAGAGCTCAGGATCAGCAGAACCCTGCCCAAAGTTGCCCAGTAAGTAGGGAAGAAAAGCAGCTCAGCTCAGCGTTCCGCCCCACACAATTTGGAGAGTCAGTATGGGTAGCTAGCTAAAACCCAGTACTTAAAACTTGGTTAGATCAAATGCAAATTCCAAGTCTTCTGTGTGTCACTTAACCTGTTAGTCAACTTTGTAAAGATTACATACGCAGTATGTACAGGATAAGTGTTCGTTCCTTTTCTGATTTCACCTACTACAACTAGATAACAGCTGTATCCCAGTCCAGGGCCAGGTATGGCAAGAACACAGTATCCAGCAGATGGCTCACTTAGTAGGCAGAATGGTGATTTGCATACTTGTTCACTAAATGAATGAAGGAGTTAAGGAATGATAAAAGGAGTGAACTACCAAATCACCTGCTCCTCACAAGCAGCTAGCTCAGTTCAGTTTCTTCTCTGTATGCCTAGTGCCTATATCAGGGCCAGACATCACTTACAAAATGTTACTGGACAGAACCTTGACTGGATGACCTTCCTATTCTGTGATGTCCCCTCTGTGTGAGCAGACTAGTAGACTGTTTCTGGTACTCAGACTTGCCTGTATCCCGCTGTGAGGCTGGGTAGCCTATGCACTGTGGGGTGGGCAGGTGTTCCCCTACACATATGTCTGAGTGTGTCTCAGCATCTATAGATGTTTATGTGGACCTGTGTGCATGAGCAGCCAGCTCTTCATCTAGTCTGCATAGCTATTGTGAATGTGTGTTTATGGCCTTGTCTTTGGGAATGACCCCATGGCCCTGTGCATCTGTATGCATGCCTGAGTCTCTGGGTGTGACTGCATGCACCCGTGTGCCTGTTGGCAGAATGTCTGCCTGGAAACCAGGGCTTCCCAACCTCAGCAACATTGACATTTTGGGCCTAATAATTCTGTTTGTGAGGGGGCTGTCTGGGGTAGTATAAACTGTCAAACACCATCTACCAACTAGATGCCAGAGGCAGCCCCCTTTCCCCACCCAAATTTGAACAATCAGAAATCAATCAAACATATCTCCAAGGGCTTGGAATGTAGCTTAGTGATAAAGCATTTGCCTAGCAGGTGATGTGTGTGTGTGTGTGTGTGTGTGTGTGTGTGTGTGTGGCCATTGCCAAATGTCCCCAAGGTGGGAACACATCCCTCTTGCCACTGAAGGCCACTACTTTAGCTACTTCTATGATTTTGCTTGAACATCAGGTGTGTCCATGATGGGCCCTATGGGTGCTGGAGCATATTGGCAAGTGTTTCCTATGTCTACATTCATCAGTCCTTATGTGTCCCATGTATTCTGCCATGGATATGTCTGTGTCCTTTGTGCTTTCTGGCAGTATATGTGGCTGCGTTCCACATATGTACCTTGTATATGTATGTCTGTGCAGGGAGCCTATGAAAATGGGCTGTCTCCTCTGTGCATGCATGTATCAGTAGCCCCCGTCTGTATGCATGTATTTATGTGTGTGTGTACATGCATGTGTGCACAAATGTGTGAGCACAGATGTGGCAAGCACAGTGGGGGCAGCAGGCGGGGAGGGACAAGAACAAGGATATTAATGTTTCTGAAGTGGGTCTGATTTGATACGTCTTGTTCCATTGTCAGCATCTGTTTAGTGGGGATTTGTAATACTTTGTGGCTCTGGATCGCTCATGCTTAGCGTGGGATGTGGCCTTGCATACCAATTTTGTTATTAAACACAGTCCTCGCCTCCCCCACAGCCCATCCATCACCTCCCACCCCAGCCCCCACCTGCTCAGAGCTGCCCACCATATTTCAGGGCCCAGCTCCCGCCTGCCTGCCGCCCAATGCCGGAGGGCCTGGGGCTGACAAATTGAATCAGGGGGAGATCATTCCTAGCCTAACACAGTTTGCAGTGTGTTGGAGGGAGAATTGACAAGAGCCATGTCAGCCCCATCACCCCAATCCCACAGGAGCTAAAAGCAGGCTGAGAACAGGGGTGGTGAGAAGGGGCCCTCTAGGACCAACAGAATCTTCAGGGCTAATCCCAGGTAAACGCCCTTTCTCTAGATACCCTGCCTGGTGTCTGTGTCCTCTCTCAGGGGCCAGCCTAGTCCTTGGCCCCTCATAGGGGATGAGCTAGGTCCTAGGTCACTGGACTGACTGCCCTGGGTGGAGCTTGGCTGAGTGGACTATGCTGTGCTTGTTCTGCCTTCCCTTTGGGGTCTCTTACTGATCTATCCTTGCTCCCGTGACCTGGTCAGCATGTGGAATGGTCATCCTGTTCTCTTCTTTCTTGGCAGCAAGAATTCCCTTCTGAAGGATGCCATGGCTCCAGGCACCCCCAAGGTAGGTGGCTACTTATGTTTTGCCTCTTGTCCACTTTAACCTAGGCTTGCCTAGATCTGGCTCCTCCCCAGAAAAAGGCACCACCCCATCCCCAACTGCTGCCCAGGGCTTCTTGGTATGGTGGTGGGGGTGGGGTGGGGGGTAAAAAGATCTGTGTGAGAGATTATCTGACTTCCTCTTCTAGCAGCTAGGAGAGGGGTCAGACACGAAAGCTGGGAAGACTCAAAGGAAGGAAGGTGAAAAAAAGTATAGCACAGAGCCTTAGAAGCCAGATCAGTGTGTGTGTGTGTGTGTGTGTGTGTGTGTGTGTGTGTGTTATAAGGAATCAGAGAGGATGCTGGGTCCATCTAAGGACAGAGTCATCTCCTCTGAACAGAAACTATGAAAGAAACTTGAATGCATCAGATGAAGAAAGGTGAAGGGCAGATATCTGGCTGAAACGGGGGGGGGGGCAGGGGGGCCACCTGTGTGTGACTCTTAGCTCATTGACATAATTTGTGCTAAGAACTCCCCATCAAGGTTACAGAGCAGATGGTACTGTTCCCCAAAAGGTGGTGATTTTGAAGGGGAAGTGATTTGGAAAGGAAGATTAAACTCTCACTCACTGGGCCCCATCCCTATACATAAGGCTACCTTCCTTCTCTGAAATTCTCATACTATACCCCTCATGTGTCACTGGGGAGTGAGAAGTGGGCATTAAAGCTTAGGGAACAGATAAATTCAATGAAGGAGAATGTGTGGAGAAATAAGAGCAAATGCCAAGAACAGACCAGCAGTTAAGAGCACTAGCTGGTCTTGCAGAGGACCAGAGTTCAGTTCCCAGCACCCACATGGCCGCTTCCCAACTGTCTGTAACACCAGTTCCAGGGGATCCAGCACCCTCTTCTGGCCTCCACAGGTACTGCATGCACATAGTGCAATTTATATGCAGGCAAAACACTATACATGTACAATAAAATAAACCTTTAAAAAAAGAAACCCCAAGAGGACCTAAAGGAGCCAGAGGAGGGACAGTGAGTTAGGAGGGTCACAGGGGAGCATGGTCTCCTAGTTCCCTAAGGAAAAACAATATTTAAGTGGTGGGTGGTCAGCATTTCAAAAGAGAAAAGCAGATAAAGAGAATTTCAAAGTCGCTAAGGACCTCTGAGAGGGAAATTTTGGGAAAAGAACCAGTAAGCCAAACTCACCTGAATGAGTTTGGCCCAGCCACCTTGCAGGCCTTTAACAGAGGAAGAGCTGGAATATTCACACTCATTCAAGACTTGCTCAGCTGTAGCCAGTTTGGAGAGAAAGAACAGAGAACCCAGCCTAGCCTTGGAGCATACAGGCCCTGGCCAATGCCTGAAAGATCAAAGATTCAGGGAGCCAGGCAGCTATGGCCGGGTGGCGGCCAGGAGCCAGACACGCTCTGCTTGGCCCAGGCAGCAGCACTTTAGCAGGACTGGCAGGGCTGGGACACTGGGTACCAGAGAGGCTTGTGTTCTAAGGACAAACCCTGACAAACAATCTTCATCCATACCTGCCTCCCCACATACACAGATCCACAGGTCAGAGTATATATCCAGGAAGTCTTAAACATAGACACGGTCCTGCAATCACAGACGCAGGCATACTGATGCAGAGTCAAGGGACATTGCTTGCTGACTCCCAGATATACACTCCAAAGCTGGACAGTGTCTAGCTGCTCCTTGGCCTTGGCCTCATGACCTCAGCTTTAGGGATGCAGGTCATGTGGAGAAGAGGCAGGCAACAGAATGTTGATGCAAGATACTGAGAGGACAGAGAGGGAGGGAGAGAGGGAGGAGGAGAGGGCGAGGGGGCCTTCGATAAGATTGATGGCCTCGTTGCCATTAAGAAAAAAATTAGCTGGTGGCGGCTATCATATTAAAGGGTGAAGAAGCCGTGAATTATTTTCTTAAAGATCTTATCGCTTACAATGATAATTTTACCTTCCAAAAGGCCACTTTTAATGAGGCGAAGAGCCAGGCAAAAAGTCATGATTTAATGCCAGGATTTTTTTTTTCAAAACACATTTTACTGCTTTTTGGTCCATGTTTAAAAAGCGCCAGTGACCTTTTTTTATTCTGCTTGCCCCAGGTGTAATGCTGAGGGCTCTCAGGGCTTCTAACCTAGACAGAACGAGGAGAGAGAAGAGAGGAGAGAGGAGAAAGGAGAGGAGAGAGGAGAGATGAGAGACGAGAGAGGAGAGAGGAGAGAGGAGAGAGGNGGAGAGAGGAGAGGGGAGAGAGGAGAGAGGAGAGGAGACAGGAGAGAGGGGAGAGAGGAGAGAGGGGAGAGAGGGGAGAGAGGAGAGAGGAGAGAGGAGAGGAGAAAGGAGAGAGAGAGAGAGAGAGAGAGAGAGAGAGAGAGAGAGAGGAAAGAGGAGGAGATAGGAGAGAGAAGAGGAGAGAGAGGAGGAGATAGGAGGGGGAGGGGAGAGAGAGAGAACGCTTTGGGAGACCCACACACAGTACCCCCTCACCACCCTCCTTGGACTTGGAGAAGAGCATTGCCTGACATCACCTCCTTTTTGGGCTGTCACCCACCAGGCCTCCCATTGGGCTTGCATGAAGAAGCTCCCAGTAGCAGACAGTCCCACCCCAGTCCCTTTGCAGCCTCCTCCCTCCTCCAGTTCCTGGGCCATGGATGCATCAGGGTGCCTTGCTGCAGCTGCGATCAGACCCTTCCCTTCCCAGAGCCCTTGCTTTAGGATGTGCAGCGTGGCCACCGCATTCGGGTCACATCCTGAGGCTCAGTCAGAGATGAAGGATAAATGGCTGCTCCATCTTTCCCAAATTGCTTTCTTTGGGCTGTCACTGGCGATTTGGCATGGTTCTCCAGGCTGGGGAGGACTCCTAGGGAATTGTGTGCTTCTGGGCTCAGAGCTGCTCAGGCTAGAGAAGGTAGGGGGAGGAAGTATGGATTGCTTTCAGGCCTCTGGGCCCCCCATTTGCAGATGAACAGGCCTTGGCAAGAGCTGGCTCGTAGGCTGACCGTGCCATGTGGTATTTAGAATTGTGGTGTTCACACACAATTTAAAGCAGACAGTTTATTAATCTAAACTGCAGGCGTATGTAGAAAAGGCCGTGTGGGATTGACGTGGGGGGATTAGTTTTGCTGGGGTTTTTGCTAGGGTCATTGCCACAGCCCAGGGATAAATGGACCTAGCGTACATCCCTAGCTGCACACTAGAAACTCATACATACTATTTAATTTACTGTCTCCGTAGTGAGGCTGCCATCAGCCTGTATTAGGGGCAGGCAGGGTGGCAGGTATGTAGCTTTACCCCAACCCTTCATGTGGGTCCCAGAGTATCTGCTCTCGAAGAGAGAACAAAGCATGTCTAGTTCAGCATATTGAGAGTAGGCCAGTAGTCCCTCCCCACTGGGGTAGATCTTAGAAGGAAGAGTCTAACCAAGTGTGGTGGCACATGCCTGTAATATTAGCACTTAGGAGGCTCTAGTTCAAGGCCAGCCTGGGCTACAGAGTAAGTTCCAAGCCAGCCTGGGCTAAGAGTGAGACTCTGTCTCAAATAAACAAATAATAACAACAAATAACAAAAGGCCTATACCTAACCCTAAAACCAACCATCCTTACTTACTACCCAGCTTCTGTGCTTCACCACACTTGGCCTTCAAACTTTCAGAGTAGTCTTCTGTCCCTCTGTCCTCCCACCGTCTGTCTCACTCCCAAAAGCTCTTTAGGACTCAATGTCCCAGGGTACTGATGGTAGGTCTTAATTGGCCTGGGGTTATGTGTCTTTTTCTTCTTCTAGTCCCTCCTGTTGTCTGCTTCCATCAAGAGGGAAGGAGAGTCTCCTACTGCATCGCCACACTCGTCCGCCACTGACGATCTGCACCATTCAGACAGATATCAGGTGAGGAGGGTGCGGCAAGCGGCAGAACTAAGCTCACCTGGGTGAGAGTTTCAAGACCTGCATGACACTAACTCCTCCCCTTCTAAAGAGGCCTGACCAGTGTTTGGTTCCCTCTGTGTCCAGTGCCCCAAGTAAACTGAGAAGGCACAGTGTTGGGGAATGGGTTTTATTAAGCAGATGGATTTTAGAATGATGTGCCAAGGTCCTGAGGGCTCTGCTGGCTCTGAGCACCTTTGAAGCATCTTAGTCATCAGAGACCATCTTCTGGAATTTTTGTTTTATGAAGGGCCTAGAAGTATCACCCAGAATCACTGAAGATTTAAGATCGAAAAAGCAGGATCCCTGGAGCAGATCAGCATTCAGACTAGCCAAACCTTGCTATCAATCAAGACCAGGGAGCCGAGGAGGCTGACACTGCCAGTGGGTGTCTTAGACAAACAGGAAGGAAGGAATTGGACTGTCCTAAAAGATCAGAGCCAGAAGGGAACCAAAGGGTAGCAGCTTAGCTATAGATGAACTTTCTATAAGGTAAGGAGAAAGAAATTCCTCCACAAGGTTTGGTCTGAGGAGAAATAGAGCCTGCCTTTGGGAGGCTCAGATAGAAGAAAACAAGATCCTGCTCCAAGGACCATTTGTCTAAATAGTAAGAGGGTTTCTGGGAGTCCCAGTGTGAAAGGGAAAAGAACCGTGACCTGATGTGGAAAGGCAGAAGAGCAGGGACCAGTAAGCTGAGTAGATGGCCAGGGTCCCTGCTGGCACACGTGAAGCCTTGGTTGGAACTAAAGAAATGTCCTCTCAGGGACCACTCCCTCCAAGATGACAGCCTGCTGCACAGTGCCAAGTATGGCTGGAGACTGGGAATGTGGCTCCCTGACAGAGCATTTGCCTAGCATGCACAAGATCCTGGTTCAATCCCAACACCACCCAAAATATTAAAATTAAGTTAAGGGCTGGAGAGATGGCCTAGCGGTTAAGAGCGCTGACCGCTCTTACGGAGGACCCGGGTTCGATCCCCAGCACCCACATGGCGGCCGAGAACCGTCTGAAACTCCAATTCCAGGAGAACTCCAGTTCCAGGGGAATCCGAGACCCTCTTCTGACCTCCGCGGCATTGCACGACACGGGTGCACAGACCTACATGCATACAGTACATTCATACACATACAGAAATAAATAAAAATTAATTTAAAAAAAAAATAAAAATAAAATTAAGTTAAGAAGAGTAGGCTAGATCCCAGCCTCCCCTAGAACTTCCTGATAGAAGCTTCTTATATGAGGTTCAAACTTTATAGTCCAAATTCTAGACCTGACGACAGATCCATGCTCCCATCAACCCTGTTTGAGAGAGATACTGAATCAGTCCCTAGAGCACTATAAATGATCTAGACAACAGGGCTGGAGGTAGAAAAATTACCTAACTCTAGGGAATTCTGCTCTGAAAGGAAAGCAAGGCTCTGTCCCAGCGTCCTACTCCGAGGTCTGTTCCTGCCCTCAAAGGCCCACTCTTCACCCTGCGCTCACAGCAGTCTCCCCACCTGCTGGCAGGAAAAGAGGAACACCAGCCAGAGACTTCCTCAACTCCTTGACCCCCATTTCTACCCTCAAAATGTGTTTGAATTCTCTGTGGAATATGAGGAAAGCATCTTGCCTAAAAGAATACACGTGCACATTCACATCCAGTATTTATATACGACCTGCCTTTGGGCGGTGTGGAAGCATCTAGAGCACATCCAGCCTCCCTTTTCCCCTTTTTTTGAACTAGGGTCTCACCATATAATCCAGTCAGGTCTCAAACTCAGTCATCTTCCTGCCTCTGCTTCCTAAGTGCCAGTATTACAGGCCCATCTCTAGGTATGCACCTTTTTGTTTGGGGGGGGCTGTTTATTTTATTTATTTATTTAATTTATTTATTTATTGGTCTTTTCAAGATAGTCTCCCTGTAGCCCCAGCTGTCCTGGAACTCACCCTGTAGACCAGGCTGGCCTTGAACTCACAGATCCGCCTGCCTCTGCCTCCCAAGTGCTAGGATTAAAGGCGTGCGCCACCACACCCGGCTTAAAGATGGTTCTTAGCCACCACGTGGGTGCTGGGACTCGAACCCAGGTCCTTTGCTAGCACAGTTGACGCTCTTAACCTCTGAGCCATCTCTCCAGCCCCACAAACAAAAAATTTAACTAACATACACAGTGTTAGGTTTTATTATGACATTTTCACACAAACTTTTGATTCTCGTCCTCATCTTCTCCGCAGTCCCCCGACACACCCTCTAGCCCTGCACCCACTCCCCATCGCCTCCTTTGCCTTTCACATTTGTCCTGCTGCCCTCCCTGGCTCCTCAGCACCTCTTTTTCTCCTCTGTGGTCTCCTGACTAGTTTCCTAGCTACACCCATACTCATATATATATATATGGATGTTACATGTCCATATGAGATTAAAAAAAATTTTTTTGTCATCCATTTTCTGACAAACTTCATGATTTCATTTTTCTTTACAGCTGAATAATATTCCATTATGTACGGCTAGAGAGATGGCTCACTAAGTAAAAATTTTCTGCATAACCATGAGGACTGAGTTTGGATCCATAGCACCCATGTAAAAAGACAGGCACGACAGCATGTGCCTATAGCTGTGGAGACAGAGACAGGAGGATCGCAGCAGCTTGCTCCTCAGCCAGTCTATCAGCGTGGTGCACTTCAGCTTCAGTGAGAGATCCTGTCTTAAAAAAATAAGGCACAGAGCAAGAAGACACCCGTGTTGATCTTTGGCCCCCACAGGCACGTGCACAGTTGAGCACACATGCATGCGAGTGTGCGCATGTACACACATAATTCTATTGCATATACAGCACGTTTTCATTATCCATTCATGTTAATGGACATCTAGGCTCATTCTATTTCTTTGTTATTGTGAAATAGCCATAAACATGACTGTGCAAGAACTCTGGGATGATACAGAGGCCTGGTTGATTAGACATCCCCCCACTTATGTAGCTTATTCAGAACTAGCCAGGCTTCAGTCTGTGACAGTCTTACTAAGTATCTGGGAAGTTGGAGTGCCCTGGATTCTGTCATGGCCTCTCCCCCATCCCCTTTTTTTTAGACAGGGTATCATGTAGTCCAGGCCGGCTTTGAACTTCTGATCCTCTTATCTCCATCACCTGAGTACTGAGATTACAGACAGGCATCTTCGCACTCAGCTCTGCAGTGACGAGGTTTGAAGCCAGGACCTCACACATGCTGCACAAGCATCCTAGCAACGCAGCTGCATCCCCAGCCTGCCTCTCTTTTCTTAGCAGTTTTTGAGTTGTAGCCCACCAAGACACTGACGGCCAGAGCCGCAAGGCTTCTTGAGACTAGAATCTGGAACTTATACAGCATCCTTTCTACCACTTTTTTTTAAACAAGGTTTTTTATTTTATTTTATTTTATTTTATTTTTATTTTTATTTTTTTTTTGGCCTTTTCAAGACAGGGTTTCCCTGTAGCCCCAGCTGTCCTGGAACTCACTCTGTAGACCAGGCTGGCCTTGAACTCACAAAGAATCTGAATGCCTCTGCCTCTCGAGTGCTAGGATTAAAGGCGTGCGCCACCACACCTGGCTTATTTTTTATGTGTATGAATGTACTGTCTGCATGTAGGTTTGTGCACCCATGCAGTGCAATGCCACGGAGGTCAAAAGAGGGTGTTGGATTCCCCTGGAACTGGAGTTCTCCTGGAACTGGAGCTACAGATGGTTCTCAGCCACCTTGTGGGTGCTGGGGATTGATCCCAGGTCCTCTGCAAGAGCAGTCAGCACTCTTAACCGCTAGGCCATCTCTCTAGCCCCTCTACCACTTTCTACAGGGCAAAGCCAAGCCTTAACCAGGGATGAGGAAATGCAGTCCTCAAGAACAGCTGCAAAGAACTGTAGCCACATTTAATCTATCACAATGAATCTAACTCCTCAGTAGCCTTGGAGCGCCTCCAAGGCAAAGCCCTTGTCTTATCCTTCCTTTGCTCCAACATTTATCTAGAACATTCATGCTCAGCCCAGTGTCCTTGCCTTCATTATGGCCCAGTGTTTTAAATGTGATTAAAAAAAAAAGAAGTCCTACAAATGATGAACCTCTTGACGGAAAAAAAAAAAAAAAGTCCTGTTCTAAGAGTGCACAGTGGAAGGGAAAATCACAAGTGTCACAAAGGAGGTAATGACCAAGCAGGGTTTCAGAGGAGTAGGAGTTCCCCAGGTGAACAAGAAAGAAAAGGTCCTAGGCAAAGCAACAGTGCACACAGGGCAGGGTGGAATAACACGGGCTGATGCACTGAGGGCCTGTTAGAGTCCAGTTTTGATGAAGAGGAGAGTGCTTTCTGCATTAATGTTAAGCACACCTTGGATGTGCTATTGAAAAGCAAAACTGGGCCTGGAAGGATAGCGCAGCCGTTAAAGGCTGAGGCTGAGAACCGCAAAAAAAGAAAAGCAAAACTGGCAGAACACAAAACTGGAAACTAACCTGGGAGCCGGCTGCTCTTTATACCCTGCCTGGCAAGTCTGTTAGATATTTATTTATTTATTTGTTTATTTATTTATTTAATTTATTATTTTTTATGTGTATGAGTGTACTGTCTGAATGTAAGTAGGTGTACCCATGTTGTGCAATGCTGCGGAGGTCAGAAGAGGGTGTCAGATTCCCCTGGAACTAGAGTTAAAGACGGTTCTTAGCCGCCATGTAGGTGCCCAGGTCCTCCACAAGAGCAGTCGGGGGCTGGAGCAATGGCCTAGCAGTTAAGAGCGCCGACCGCTCTTACAGAGGACCCGGGTTCGATCTCCAGAACCCACATGGCGGCTGAGAACCGTCTGAAAACTCCAATTCCAGGAGAACTCCAGTTCCAGGGGAGTCCGACGCCCTCTTCTGACCTCCGCGGCATTGCACATCACGGGTGCACAGACTTGCATGCAGACAATACATTCATACACATACGGAAATAAATAAAAAAGAGCAGTCGGTGCTCTTAACCACTGAGCCACCTCTCCAGCCCCATCTGTTGGATTTTTTAAGCCTCTGAAAACTAGGCATTGTGGAACACCCTGTAATCCCACCTCTCCAGGAGGCTAAAACAGAAAGATTTGCATATCGAGATCAGCCTGAGCAATTTAGGTAGATGCTGTCTCAAAACTAAAATAGTGAAAAGGAAGAGGAAGGAGTATAGCTCAGTGGAAAACTACTTACTTAGCAACTTAGCATACTCAAGGCCCTGCCTTTGTTCAACCCCCAACACTAAAAAACAAAAACAAAAACAAAAAACCTCAAATCATTGAGGTAGCAGACAACACTGCTTCTTGCTTGGATTCCTAGTGTCTAAGCCACTTTAATCATTACCTCACTTTACCATCATGGCAACTGAACAAGCTAAGATTCATGGCTTCCAATTTATTACTAAGGAAACAAGCCTAGGGAAGTGACTTTTCTAATAACCTAAGTTATGAGGAGCAAGTTAGATTTGAAACAAAATCGTGTGACCCCCCAAATCCCAGGCTGTTTCTGTGTTAGTCAATATTTCCATTATTGCAACACATTCTTGAAGTGATCAGCGTATTAAAAGGAAAGGCTTATTTTGGCCCATGCTTTTAGTCTATGATTGGTTGGCCTTATTGCTTTGGATCTCTGATGGCACATCGTGGTGAGAACACACGGAGAAGCAAACTTGCTCACCGCATGACCGGAAAGTTAAAAAGAGAAAGGAAGAAACTGGAATCTCCTAATTCCTTCTGAGAGCCTGCCCCCAATGATCTGAAGACTTCTCACAGTGCCCTACTTTTTAAAGGTTCTACCACCTTCCAGTAGAAAAAAAAAAAGTCAGAGATAAAGCCTTTAACACATGGGCTTTTCGGCGACATTCTATAGTCAAACTATAGCACCTCCTCAGCAATTCACTGGGCCCAGGGCTTCCCTGATGTCCTTCTCTCCTGCTGATATCTCCTCCATGCTAGATCTATGCTTGGTGACTAGACAGAGATGACCTAGGAAAAGGCAGACATTTAAATAGGGAAAATGGGTATAATTAGAAGAAAGCAAAAGAACTGAGAAAACTCAAAAAGAGACAACAAACCTAGTACTGAGGTAGGAGAAGAGAAGCTCTGCCAGAGTCCTAAAGGATAGACAGTTAGCCAAGCTGTGGTTATTACAGGGCATGGAGATATCTGGGCCAGAGTGCAAAGCATGGGATGTTCAAAAGAGCAACAGCCAGCTCTGCAAAGCTGAAGGTCAGGTGAGCAAGGCTAGATGTGGCCCTTGAGACTGGAGAATCAGACAGGACAGGGCAGCGTATCAGGTCACAGATCTTCTAGACGGTAAACCTTTGAAAGATTTAAAGAAGGGGAAACATGCTAATTTTGCACAAAAGAAAGCTCATGTGTGAAGTGTGGAGGACAGGTTGCTGGGAGAGGAATGGAAGATCAAGAGATGGGCTGTGAGACAGCTGCATTTGAGAGAGCTAATACGAGCTAAGCTGTGGAAACCAAGGTAGTTACTGGAGAAACCCTGAAGGATGTTTCTCTGTAACAAGAGCCATGCTGGGTTCTGGGTTCACCCAAAAGATTCATCCTGACCCGTCTTAGAGTGGTCAGCCCACCAATAAAAATTTATACAAGCTATAATGAGGATGGAGATGGATGTAATCTTACAGGAGAGTAAACTGAAGGTAGTGTAGGTACACAAAGGTGTAGTTAAGGAAATCTAAAGCTTTTTTATCTTTAAAGAGGTACAGATAAGAAAATGTAGTTATCCCAGGACCCAGATGATTTAGTATGAGGGATGAGAGTGGCATCCAGGTGAACCCGTGTGAGCACACCTGAACAGAGGGTGAACTGCGACCTTGGGGTCCCTGTGGACTTAAAGGGCAGACGATGCTGGTGGGAGCCCCAGGGATGGCCTGCAGACAGTGAAACCCTGGGGATTCTGCTATGGGCTGAGGCCGTGAGGGACACTGTAGGGTACTTGCGATGAGATGGTCCCCAGATGATGGGACTTCCTACGCTTCTGGTCAAAACTCTCCTAGAGAGCCGCTGTCTGGGGCCCCGCACGAAAAGCGGGAGGCCGGGCCGAGCTGACGACCAGGTGGAGCGTGGGGAGGCGGGAAGAGCCCGCGGCCTGCGAGGCTGGGGCGGAGAGTCCCAAGGAGCTGTGGGAGGGGCCTGGGGGCGGCCCCAACAGGTTACTACCGGATTGCCAACCGAGGTTTCCGGGCCCCTGTCCGGCCACCGCCCCCCGCCCCAAACCCCGTGAACTTTCACCCCCAGCGCGCGACGGAGGTGGGTCACGTGATCAGGGCCAACATGGCCGCCGCCGCTGCTGGGAGCTGAGGTGCCGCCGCCGCCGGGCAGCCGGGGGGAATCCGCCCGCATCGCCGCCCTTGCTGGCCGAGCGGCCGCGGGGCCCAGAGCGCCGGAGGCTGGGGCTGGAGCGGCAACGCGCGGCGGCCGTGGGGTCCCGTTAGAGCGGCCCCGGCGGCTATGCCGAGGGCCCGGAGCGGCCGGCGGAGTAGAGGGGCCGGCGGGAGGGAGGAAGTAGGTTTGTTTACGGGTTGTTTGGGGCGGGGCGGGCCTGGATAAGGGTCTGGGACTGGGGCGGGGGCGAGACTCCAGGCCGCGCCTGACGCTCTGCTCTTTACTTTTGCATCTGCCGGGGATTTTCTCTCAGACCTTCCTGCGAGTGCGAGCCAACCGGCAAACCCGACTGAATGGTGAGTCCTGCCCGGCCCCTCCCTCCGCCCCACCCCCGGCCTCCTCCCTCCCTCGCTGCCCGCAGCTCCTCGCTCGCCTGGGTCTCTTCGGCATTGCGGCCCACTGACTTCTTGGCTGTCACTTCGTCTGAGAGTGTGCGAATCAAGGCTGCGGCCCTCAGTTTCCCCGTCTGTCTAATGGAGGGTTACGGTACTCAGCTCGTGCCCAAGCCTCTCTAAAGACCCGAAAGAACCCTGGGGACAATAAATGTCGGAGAATGAGGAACAAGCTACACAATTCCACTCGGGAGCTCAGCTTTGAATTTGCACACTGCTGGGACCTCACTATACAAGCCGGCAGGGCGCTGAGAATGTTTTTCTTCTAGTTTTTAATCAGTGCCCAGTAGTGTGAATGCAGCCTCTCTGCTGAGACTTGACAATGCGATGAGATCTGGAGTTCCCACGGCAACAGGAACTAACTCATCCCAGGGCTCTTTGAGTTATCAGTCGGCCCACATTTCACAAAGGTGATCAGCGTGGGCTCGACAGCTCTTAGAGGCCTTCTCTGAAAGAAAGCCGTGTGCGCACTACCTGGCGGCCCCCATTTTGGATTCAAACCTCGGGAGCATTCCTGTTTGCCGAACACAATTGAATGATCTCGCTTTTTGTGCTGACTGAGGTGTGGCGTAAGTTGGGGTCCTCTGGAAAGGGCTTAGGGTCCCTGGGGCCAGCTGTCGAGTGAGACTGTGGATGGATGTTCAAGAACCCCAGCTCCTACCACTTGGTTGCTGCTTCCAGACTGCCCAGTGAGTGTGGAAAATGGAAGTGCACTCGTGGTGGGCTAACACCGTGTTAAGCACCGTTCTCAACAGTTCTTTGAGAGGAAAAGGTTGCCCATGTTTTATTAATAAGGACATTGAGGCTCTGAGAGGTGAAGGTCATTAGTACCACCTCGATGGGATGTAGCTGAGCCATAATTGAAATCCGCTCATCTCCAAAACCTGAGCTTCTCCAACCATGTCCAGTCCTTTGACCTCTTCCGACTTCCCAGGTAGCTTCTGGGAGAGAACTAAACTTGACTACACTGTAGTAAGCTTACCTCAGGACTTAGAAGAAAGGCCAGAGAAAAATCGAAGCTGCCTTGCTTTCCAGATGAAGCCCAGCCCATCGGGGCTACTACTAACGTTCCTCTGTTGGCCCAGGGGTACTGGGCAGAGAGCATCTAGAAGTATTGTGCTCTCTTTGGCAGTTCTGAAATTTCTTTATTCAGTGATTGAAGCTTTTTGTCTTCTTTTGGTTTTTGTTTTGAGACAAGGTCTTCACCCAGGCTGACCTGGAACTCGCAGCAGTCCTTCTACTTCAGACTCCCAAGTACTAGGATTACAGATGTGGAGCCACCACACCCCTCTTCAGTTATGAATTTTTACTGAATTTTTGTCTGAGCAGCCCTTTTTCTCCAATGAGGCATCCTTAGATTTAACGCAAGAATTTGAGGGACCCTTATTAGCACACTACATACTAATGCCTTTTTTTTTTTTGAGACAGAGTCTCCTTGTAGCCCCAGCTGGCCCTGTAGACCAGACTGGCCTTGAACTCCGAGATCCGCCTGTCTCTGCCTCCTGAGTGCTGGGATTAAAGGCTCGTGCCACCACACCCAGCTACATACTCCGTTTCTAAAAACTCAGGAATCTTCATCCAGTACCATTCTGATGTCCTCCATCCTTTCTTCATCCCTGCTCTGGAGGGTTAAGTCTGCCTGAGCCTGAGAGTTCAAGGATTAGATCAAGCAAAGCAGGGATCTGGATCTTTGTCCACAAAGTTAAAGGGCCCAGAAAGTAGTCTAATCTATAGTAGAAATACAGGAAATTGAAGAGGAGTAGGATTGAAGGCCTAGGTTTCTCAAGCTCTGTGTGCAGCTCCTATGGGCTGGTGGTTTCCCTTTGGTTGGTATCTTTCTAGGGCCACTGTTCTGGAGTCGGAGAAGCCCCCTGCCTAAGACTCTCAGCAAGCAGAGGGGTCGGAGCCCTCACACAACTCAATGGGATCAGTCTCACTGATGAGGCTCAGGCTGGGAGACTTCCTACAGGGGAGCTAGTTGTGGACTCAGGTCTGATTTCTTTTCTTGCCTTTGATACCTGTTAGCTCCTTGGACAAGTTCCTCAGTCTTAGCTTAAGGTTTCTTATTCTGTTAAAATGTGGGAAGACACCAGGTATGGTCCCAGCACTTGGGAGGCAGAAGCAGGTGGATCTCTGAGTTCAAGACCAGCCTGGTCTACATAGTGATTGCAGGCCAGCTAGGGCTACAGGGGAACCCTGTCTCAAAAAGACCAAAAAAAAAAAAAAAAAGTGGGAAGACAACTTGTGCTTTAAGACACAGACATAAATGAGCCTCCTTGTATGGGATACTGGCTCTGAAACTACCATACTGCTTAGCGCCTTCGAAATTCTGACATCACCCATCACCTGTGTTCTCCTCTGACTATGTTCCTAAACTTCCGATCAGGGTCAGGGATCCATAAAGAAGTTCTTCCTGGCCCTTCAGTCAAGAACCTTTCCCTCTTGACAAGCTCCCTGCTCCTCCCCCCAGTAGTCTGGTCTCAAAGTGGCCTTCTCTGAACTTGCTGTTGCATTCTGGGAGGGGATAGAGGGATCAGAGTCCCTTGTTTTGACCCCTTCCTGCTTCAGTGACAGGAGGGCTGCAGAGAGGGATTAGTGAGCTAATTAGAAATGATTGCTTCTCTCAGCATTAATTAGTAGTGCTGTGGGCTTGCAGTGTGCACTTTGGAACTGAGCCCCCTGCGGGACAGCATGGCAGGCAGGCAGGCCGGCCTCTGCCTTGGGGAGCTGCCAGCTCCTCTGCACTGATTAGAAATGATGGAACAGGTTTGGGTAGGCACTTTAAGGGTTGCCCTCTCAAGGTACCCAGGGCCCTCTGACCTGGCTGCCCAGGGTCTAACCCTTTATACCTTTACAACTGGGCCTCCATCTCCTGTCCTATAAAATGGGCCCAGTGGAGACAGAAAGTCCTGTTGCACAATCCTAGGTAATATATGCTAGGTGCCATACCTCAGAGTTTTTGGCCCTGGAACAAAAGATTTAAAAGATGAGTCGACCAAAATCAGGTCCTGGAGTAGCCTGGGGCTCTACCCGTAGACATCTTCTGTGGAGCTGTGTTTCCAACGTGACAGAGTCTGTGCACCTGGTCCTCTGGAGACATAGTTAGATACATGGAGCATCTTTGCCTGCTGGACTTGCTGAGCCGTGCAGATAGGGAGGGCAAGTTGAGCTTGAGCTAGCTGTGGCTAGAGTGGGTTCTTCCCTGGCCTAGCACATCTCTTCCCCATGTGCTCTTGGCAAGGGCTGTCTCAAAAGGAGGAGGAAGCACAACAGGAGGAAGGCCACACCAGACACTGAACACAAAGACTAATGCCCGGCCTGACAGGATGTGTCCATGCCACTGGGACTCAGAGCTACAGAGACCATGGGCTTATATTTTGCTTTTATTTTCTGTTTCTCCATGCAGCTCGGATTGGGAAAATGAAACGGAGGAAGCAAGATGAAGGGCAGGTATGTCCCCTGTGCAACCGCCCCCTGGCAGGATCGGAGCAGGAGATGAGTAGGCATGTGGAGCATTGCCTTTCTAAGGTAGAGGGGCTGTGGCCACCCACCTTTCTTCCTCCTCTCTTACCTTGACACCTACTGCTCACTGCCCCTACATCTGTGGGCTCCTGGGGTCTCCAAGTGGTCTCAGCAGCTTCCTCTCTGTTTCCTTTCTTTTCATTTCTACTCTTTCCCTTCTTGGGTTCCTATGGAAAATTATTGGGAAGAGGACTAGGTCTTTCAAAAGAGCCCGAAAGCCAGGGGCTCATCTGGCATCCTGAAGCAGGGGCTAGGGCTGTTGCCTTCCTTGTAGGCTTTAGGAGCAGGTAGGGATGGCCTGGGCTCTGCATGATCCTGCTCTGCTCTTCACAGAGGGAAGGCTCCTGCATGGCTGAGGATGATGCCGTGGACATCGAGCATGAGAACAGCAACCGCTTTGAGGAGTATGAATGGTGTGGGCAGAAGCGGATACGGGCCACCACTCTCCTGGAAGGTGGCTTCCGAGGTACAGGCAGCTGACACACAGGCAGTGGCACTCTGGTGGCCAGGTCATGGCTGGTGGCTGGTCATCCATTCCAGGACATGGGCACGGCTGCTGGTGGGGCTCCTTTGTGACTGCCGCCTGCCTGTGATGTGCATATTAAAGTGGATGGATTTGGGTGGGGAAATGGAATCGGGAGGCTGCAAGCTAGGAATGACGAGGGGGCTCTGAGCCTTGGGTGATGCATTGAAGGTGACAGCCAAGCCGCGTTAGCACCTGCATAAAATATTAAAGGGACGGTTATGCATTTATCACTCCATCCCTCTTAAGGCTGATAAATGAGAATCCAGCAACCTGCTGTACACCTCCAGCATTGGGGGCCCTCAGGGCTTCTAGGCAAACACATTGGATTTTCCTCCTCCTCCTCCTCCTCCTCCTCCTCCTCCTCCTCCTCCTCCTCCTCCTCCTCCTCAGCCCTACGTCAGGGAAATCAGTTACAGAGGACAGAGAGTGAGTTATGGCAAAATTTGACCTCCCATGAGCTTCATTGGTGAATCTAATTTTAGATCTGATCCCATCTCTTCTCCCTGGGCGCCCTCTGCCCTGAAGCTGGAGGGTCCTAGGCTCAGCTGCTTCCTACTTCCCTTGGGCTCTCCCCAACTGCCGAAGAAGTCTTCAGGGCCCTGCCCATCTCCAGTGCCTTACCAGTTCCTGGGACATGGGTTGTCATCCTAGATAAGACAGCAGTACCGAGGGTCAGTGTCCCCTTCCTTATCAAGCTCCCCTACAGGGAAGAGAGGTAGCTGCTGCTTTCCTCTTTCTGTATAGAAGCACAGCTGGCACTGCAGCTTGCGGTCATTAAGAGAGCCAGTCTGCATCCCATCTGCCTCCGGCTGCTGGCAGCACCCTTGGGAGTCCCGCCGTGTTTGCTCCCTGGGGAATCTCACAACAGCTGGGAAGAGGGTCTTGCGTCCTTAGAACTCCTGCTTGGGACTGACCTGTGTGGTGTCATCCAGTGAGGATGGGTCATTGTGTCTCTGGACTTCCCTTGTGTTTCCCAATCTGAAGAATATAAATGAAGAGAGTTAAACCAGTTTGCGTGAGTCTGAGCTGGCCAGCATTTATTGTCACTGCCCCGGGTTCTGTTCTGGAGCTCTGCTGTGTCTGCAGCCTTGGAAGAAGGAACGGCAGAGCCCTGAGTTATGCACGCAGGTGTTGCAGTGTGGGCAGGCAGTCCTGCTGGTCACTTCTAGAGTGCTGCTCTGGGTTAGCTGTGTTATTGACTGCAGTTAACACAGCTGCCAGTGCTGTGGCCATTTCTTAGTTTTTTGGCACAGAATGGGACTTGATGACTCCTGGGCTTCAGACAATGCCTGAGGGGGGTCGGGCTGCACAGGCCTGCTGATTTCTGTGAAGCCTTCCCTTCATGGGGATGCACCAGCAGAGCAATATGAGGGCGCCTCAGGCCCTGGGTGGGTATCAGTTTTCTCTGAGTGTTTACACTGTGAAGTTGTTTCTTTCAAGAATTCCTGAGGAGAGTTCAAAGGGGGCTTTTCTTTGAGCGATTTGGAGAGCGAGAATGAGAGTGAGACTTGAAGAGGGAACCAGGCCGGAGGTGCCTTTATCTGCAGAGAATTGCTCCAGCTTTCCTGATAGAAGCTGCTGCCGCCTCTTAAACAGCTTAGTGCAGTCAAAAGACAGGCCGACTTGAAAGGCTGTTTTACAGTGAGATCAGCGGGGGCCATGAGGCAGAGAGCGGGGCGCAATGGAGCGTCCTGGAGGCTGAGCCTCCTCAGTGGGAGGGGGCTATCAAAGGGAGGCCCTAGCTGATCCTGACTGCCTCTGTCCCTGAAACCCGCCTGCAAAAGCTGGCCATCTGTCAGCCTACCCTCCTTGGCCAGGACCAATAGACCCCACTCTTGGGGGTTGGGTGTGGCTCTACCAGGCTGCCGGTGTCAGTGCAGCGCATTGATCGCCCGCCGGGCGGGCTGGGCCGCAAGCTGGGCAGCTCGTGCTTAATGTGATTGAAAGGCAGTTAAAATGGCGGTGACCTTTTCAGGAGGAATTAGATTGCCTGCCAAGACCGGTTAGAGGGAGTGATAACGCCAACTGAAGAAGCTGCCCAGCCGACTTCAGAGAGAGAGAGACAGCGGTAGGATGAGCAGGCGAGCATCGAGGCCCATTTAAGCTGCACTGTACGTGCTGACAGAACAGAGATTGCTGTCCTTGTTAGATATGAAAAAATTAAAGAATTGCAGATAAGTTCCTGTATCCCATCATTCCTGTCCCTCCTCCCAGACTAGGGCCCTTCGTCATCCCCAGCCAGGCTTCCCACCTAGTCCACTGGGAAGTGGTCTGATGGGTCACATGAGCTGCCTTGAATGTAATCTGCTTTGGAGGTAGTGGGCAAGCAAGAGTCTGGTGAAGACACTTGGCTTTGAAGAACAGGCCTTGGGCATGGGGCCTCTGGTTACTGACAGGGAGGCCAAGATAGTGGCCCTGAGAGTGCTTGGACCTTGTGTCTCAGGACAAAATGAGAACAGAACACCAAGAGAGGCTCAATTATAAATAGATTTTTTTTTTTTTTAAGAGCAGAGAAAATAGGAGGGCCAGGCAAGAGGTGCACGCCTTTAATTCCAACACTTGGGAGGCAGTGGCAGGAGGATCTCTGTGAGTTCAAGGCCAGCCTGGTCTATATAGAGAGTTCCAGGACAGCTGGGACTGCAGGGAGACCCTGTCTCAAAAAAAAAAAAAAATTATGAGAGAGGAACTTAGAAGTAATTTTGGGTATCTAAGAAACTTCTGGCTTCGCAGTCTAGGAGAGTTCCTTAGGCTGTGCGCCTCAGCTGCTCATTGCTCACTCAAAACCTAGTTGTCTGACTGCTGGTGCTGTTTGCATAGGATCTATCCAGGGCCTAGTGCTTCACCTGAAGAGACCAGCGATTAGGAGGCAAAACATGCTTCCTGCGGCACCCTGCCAGGATAGAGGAACAGGTCCCAATGAAGCAGCAAATCCAGCCCTCTCCATAGACCTGCCTTTACACGGTCAGAGGCATGTGACCAATGAGTCATGGCTTGCCAGTCCTCTCATTTCCTACCTCTACCTGCCTCTGTTCTCAGGAGTCCTCCTCTGTACTGGTTGAGAGTTCACCTGTCTAGATTTAGGGAAGCCAGAGCTAGCTCATCACATGTAGAAGGGGCAGGCTGGACCAAGAACACGGAAGAGATTGGCTTCACATTAGCTGGCAGTGATAGGAGCCGAGCGGTGAGAGGAGCATTTCCCAGGAGGCCGCACATGAAGTGAACACTGAGCCTTAGTGAGAGCAGTGGGGGATGCAGCAGGAAGCCCCGTGGATAAGCAGGTGAAGTAGGATGGGCAGGTGGTGTGCCCCTCCCAGAAGAGCCTGGTGTACATGGCGAGACACCACAGCCGCCCCTGCCCCCCCAAAAATGGAGTACGGAGTGGGAGGATGTGGAGACTTTTCAACTGCGGAGGTTTCTGTCTTGACAGATCTTGGCCTAGATGCTGAGTTCCTATCTTTGATTTAGGCTAGTTCTAGATAGGAATAAAAAAAATCATGGCCTGGGGCTGGAGAGATGGCCTAGCAGTTAAGAGCACCGACTGCTCTTGCAGAGGACCAGGGTTCTATCCCCAGCACCCACATGGCGGCTGAGAACCGTCTTTAACTCCAGTTCCAGGGGAATCTGACTCCCTCTTCTGACCTCCGCAGCATTGCACTGCACTGGTGCACAAACCTGCGTGCAGATAGTACATTCATACACATAAAAAAATAAGTAAAATTTTTAAAAAATTAAAAAAAAATCATGGCCAGGCATGGTGGCACACACCTTTAATCCCAGCATTTGGGAGGGAGTTCAAGGCCAGTCTGGTCTACATAGTAAGTTCCAGGACAGCCGGAGCTACAGGGAGACACTATCTCAAAAAGTCCAAAAAAAAGAAAAATCATGGTGAGAACAAGAAGTAGTGAGGCAACTTTAGCATAGCTCTTTTTTTTTTTTTTTTTTTTTTTGGGTCTTTTGTGACAGGGTCTCCCTGTAGTCCCAGCTGTCCTGGAACTCACTCTGTAGACCAGGCTGGCCTTGAACTCACAAAGATCTGCCTTCCTCTGCCTCCTGAGTGCTAGGATTAAAGGCGTGCGCCACCACGCCCGGCTAGCATAGCTCTTCTTAATATATATATAATAACAACAATCTTCCTCTTCTTTCTTTTTTTAATTTTTGTATGAATGTACTGTCTGCCTGTAGGTTTGTGCGCCCGTGTCGTGCAATGCCGCGGAGGTCAGAAGAGGGTCTCGGATTCCCCTGGAACTGGAGTTCTCCTGGAATTGGAGTTACAGGTGGTTCTTAGCCGCCATGTGGGTGCTGGGGATCGAACCCGGGTCCTCTGCAAGAGCAGTCGGTGCTCTTAACCGCTAGGCCATCTCTCCAGCCCCTAGCATAGCTCTTTTAAATAGCTATTGATAAAACTTAAGCAACAGATTATGAAGCAAGAGGAAGGGTGTGAATCCAAGGCCACTGCACGAGTCCTGCCCTGGCTGCTGCCATCTTTTAGCTTGTTGATTCCCAAAAGATGGAAGCCCCAGTTGTTAGAAATGTCCCTCAGCACAGACTGACAAAGAGCAAGGCCTCTTCTGTCCCCTATGGCAATGGATGGGATTTAATCACCTTTGGAACACAATTGTTAAGCTGGGACAGGAAGAGTGGAGGGAGAGGGAGCAGGTATCAATGGTTTTAAACGTCTGTCTCTGTGTGTCTCTCCTGACGGGAGGCAGTGAAACACGTTATCGAGGAGGCCCGGAAAGTGGCTAAGTGCGTTTGACACACGCCAACTCCCTGCCTCCACACTGGATAATTGCATTGTCAACTGTTCAGCGAGGTGGCAGGTGACACTGCAGGCCGATTGATTGTCCCGCATCGCAGCTCCCCAGACTGTCAGCTCCCCAATCGATGGCGTTTACACAAGACACCGTAACTGCATCTGTAACTAATTCCAGTGTAAAACTCCCCGGAAGCTGCTGCCCCTGGCCTCCCGCAGACGAGCACTGGGCTCTAGAAGGCCCCAAGACACTCCCTTCTCCAGGCTCTGGTTTGGTTGGGAGCAGCAGGTGAGGAATTGATGGGTCCTTGTTTGTGGTTTCAGGTTCCAGGATGTTACTGCCCCCCCAGTACACAGGCATCTCTAGTTTCTCAATCGATCATCTGATCAATTGATTAAATTAACACTGATTTTTTTTTTCCCCCTCCTCAATGACCCAGGAAGAAATGAGTTTATGGGAGAAGGGTCATTTTCATAAAATTTAGAATTACATACAATTTCTGCACTTAACCCTCTCCTACTCTGTTCCAAATATGCACTGGAGAGAAGGGATTTTTCTGCTCTGCCCCCTCCCCCCAGGCAGCTCTGGCAGCAGCTCTGTTGGGCACCATTGACCATCAGATGTAGTTTGCCTGTGAGGGGATCCAGCCGTCTGTCCCTTTCATCTAGGGCAGAACCATAGAAAAGGACCTCCATGGTGACTGAAGGGTATTGTGGATCACCTCGGAGGTTCTGGGGACCCACTTGTTTCCCTGGACATGGGCAGTAGGAACAGCTTGCCTGTCATTCCCAGAGCTACGTGGAAGGGGAGCCAGAGACTTGGAAAGGAGCGGCCTGTGCCATCTTGCCTCTGAGCACTGGCTTGGGATAGTCTAGCAGCTGAGAACATAAAATGACTGTGGAGCCTTCCTCTCCAAGAGGGAGGAGGGGGCAAGCTGGCAGGGGTGCTGTCGGCATAAAACGGCTTTATGGCCGTTTCTTTTTATTATGATTCTGCCAGAAGTCAGCAAGTGACATTTCATTAAGAAAATAAAGTTTAATGTGCTGGGAAGGAGGTTGGAGCAGGCTGGGACGAGTACCAGCGAGAAACTGGAGGTGGCAGCCTGTTTGGAACACCTGTGGGGGTTGAGGGAAGTTCCCAACATCTGTCTCAGCTGAGGACTGGGATCAGGGTCACAATAGATGACTTAGGCCAGAGGTGAAGAAGCCTTTTTCTTGAGTAACAAGAGAACAGAGTTGCTGCAGAGCTGGGGCAGAACTGTCCTGATGGATTTCTCTGGGCCGCTACCTACCAGGCCTGGCCTTCTTTCTGAGCAGTGTTGAGCCAGTACTGCTGTGTGTGTTCTGTGGTACCCACTGGATAATGCTGAGACCACAGCAGTCAGTCAGGCTTAAGACCCTTGTAGCTTTCAGTATGGTAAGGGACAGTGACAATAAGATCTTGGGGTTTTGTAAGAGTTGGGATGGACATCAGTTGGGGACACTTAAATTAAGTACCTGGGGAAGTCGTATGCCTTCTCGGCACCACTCAGGATCCTGAAACTTCTTGACACCAAGCCAGACAGGATGAGCTCCAAAAGGTTGAAAGAAATATTGGAGGTGAAGGTCACTTCTTCAGGAAGCAGGGATTACAGAGCAGTTACACTGGTGGGCGCCATGCGTTAGTGGTAGAAGTCAGATCTGCCAGGCAAGCAGATCTGACTTATTTTGTAGAGCAGGAGGAAAGGGACACAAAGGTATGGGAGATAAGGTGTGCAGGATGTGAGGGTGTGGGCGTAGCTGTCCCCTGCAGTGTGGGTGCTGGGTCTCAGCAGAGCAGGCCATGAGACTGCGGAGGAGGAACTTGAGGTCACAGGGCCACCTCACATGTTGACTGCTGGCAGCTTTGGTTTCTCTGTTTAGCTAAAGGAGCCATATTTGGCTCAGAAGTTACACCAGACATTTTCTTTTTCTGTCTTTTTTTTTTTAAAGACAGGGTCTCCCTTTAGTCCCAGCTGTCCTAGAGCTCTCTATGTAGACCAGGCTGGTCTTGAACTCACAGAGATCCTCCTGCCTCTGCCTCCCAAGTGCTAGGAATAAAGGCGTGCACCACCAAGCCCAGCCTCTTTTTTGTCTTTTTGAGACAGGGTTTCCCTGTAACCCCAGCTGGCCTGGAACTCTCAAGAGATGAACCTGCCTCTGAGTGCTGGGATTAAAGGTGTGTGACACCATGCCTGGCTTATGCCAGATAATTGTTTGCATTTTTGTCTACCCACAAGGCAGGGCCAGGTCAGCCTGAGCAGAGGGTATGAGACTGGCTGCTGAGCTGCATGTACTTGGGAGCCAGGCTTGGCAGGGCTTGGGGGTGCTGGCTGTAAATGAACCTGATAGCTACATTCTGATTGATGGCAGAGTTTGTCTCCCAAACTGTCAGAGGGTTTATAGAGGTGCCACTTACCCTGAAGGCGGGAATTGCTTGTCAGGACACCTAGCTGGGAATAGGAGACAGAGCTATAACTTGGTGTTTTCTCAGCTTAATGGTCCTGCTGCTGACCTGCCTGCTGCCTCAAGTGTGTCAGTCCCTCTGAGTAGAGGGCAAACAAGGACTGTCAAGGAAGGTAGAGCCTAGGCCCTGTCCAGCCCCTTTCCTTTCCCTAGCACTGCGTACCTCTGGGATGGATGGGATTTAAGACCAGAGGCTAGAGCAGTAAAAGGGATGAATTAAGGAAAAGGTACTTTGCCAGGGCTTGAAAGATGGAGGACATCCCAGCTGAAGTAAGTACATAAGGTGTGTCTGTGACACAGTGAACAGTCCCCATGTCTGCATGCACAGAGCTGCTGAAGAGTAGAAAAAGTAGACTCTGACTGTTACCGACCTGTCTGAGGAGCCCGGACTTGGCTGTGCATGTAGTGGGGAGCAGGGAAGACGGTCTGAACTGCATGTTGAGCAGGACAAGGCAGTAGATAACGGCTTCAAGGACCCATGACCCCAAGGACAGAGGACACTTCTGAGATTGTTGGCCAGAGCCCTAAGCTGCTTCCTCACTTTGCACAGGATTTCTTTGCTGACACTGGCACAGAGCCCTTTGTTTTCTTTTGTCCTTGGCAAAGCTGCCAATCTGGCTAGTGAGTTGTGGTCTTGAGACCCACGAGGATGAAGAGGTGGAAGGCAGCTCTTTGATCCATGACCTTGAGTTGTCAGGAAGTGTGGTTCTGAGAGTAAGACCACCGGCCTATGAAGTGGGCTTGGTGAAGCCTTGGTAGCTCAGCCCAGCACATTAGTCAAGAGTCTGCTTTTGGTTGTGCCAAATGTCCCTTAGGGTCAGCAGACTGCCTGCCCCTTGGCCTGCCTGGCCTAGCCTGGTTGCCTTCGTGACTGCTCTGAGGGGCAGGTGTGCATGCCGATCCTCCCTTGTCTGTCCCCTTCTAATCCCTTTATAACCACACTTGTCCAGGAATCTGGGCTTTGTGAGGTGGAGATGAATAATTAATGTCAGGCGCTTCAGACACCAAATATTTGAACAGCTGCCTGGTGTTTTTGCTGGCAAAGACCTGGCGGCCAAAATCGGGCTGTTGGCTGGGGGTCCTGCTCTACGGCTCTGACTCGCCTTAGCCACCCTTTTCTCCTCTCTGATGGACTTGTCAGGCTGAACAATGAAACCTAGGGAGGCCCAGGTCCTAACTGGAGGTGACCTTTGGAGCTGAGTTTCTCTGCCCTCTGTCTGCTCCTCCTGGAAATGGAAGACAGGTGGATATCGGGCCTGGCACAGGATGTCTCCAAAGGACCTGACATGATGTGTGAATGGCCCACTTTACAAGCAGAGACACCTCGGAGCTGCATGCAAGCGTGTCGGGGTGAGAGGTACTGAGAGGAGGACTGAAATAGAGGCAGGAGCACCTGAGGTTCGGATTCTGCCGTGTCAGGTCCAAATTTCTGTCTTCAGACCCAGTTCCTACCTAGAAGCCACAGAGGGGCTCCCTTGGTCTTGCTCTGTCTCCTCTCTGGTCCCACTTACACCCTACTTCCCACAGGTTCTGGCTTCGTCATGTGCAGCGGCAAAGAGAACCCAGACAGTGATGCTGACTTGGATGTGGATGGGGATGACACCTTGGAGTATGGAAAGCCACAGTATCCTCTGGGCACTATGGTGGAAGGTGGGCTGGTGGGGGCCAAGAAGTTGCTAGTTCCACCAGCACTGTGCATTCTCTTGGAGCCAGATTAGTGGGAGGAGTACTCCTGAGGATTCAAGAGTCCTTGTGGCCTACTGCAACCTTGGGTCTATTGTTCTTGACCATCATGCCAGATACACAGAGGCTGACGTCATCCCTTGCACAGGAGAAGAGCCTGGTGAAGCCAAGGAGAGAGAGGCACTCCGGGGTGCAGTCCTAAAGCAAGTGTGGGCATAGGCGTGGGCAGATTGGATGGAGGAATCCTTGGAGGCAGAGCTCAACCCATTATACAGCCTCCACTGTCCTCCAAGACTGTAGGCCTCACTTGTTCTTTCTCCTTCCTCCCCTCCAGTGGTGGTCCTCCCAGCACCCGAATCACACCTGAGTTCTCTAAATGGGCCAGTGATGGTAAGTCCTGACTTGGATTAGCAGGATTGGGGTAGGGAGAGGGCATCCTTAGATGGTAGTGGCTTATCTCCAAGCCCAAGCCCTCACACGTGCTGCCCAGTCTGGCCAGAGTGCGAGTTGACCTTTTGTCTCTACAGAGATGCCGTCCACCAGCAATGGGGAAAGCAGCAAGCAGGAGGCCATGCAGAAGACCTGCAAGAACAGCGACATTGAGAAGTGAGTGAGTGTGGGTGGCCAGAAGAGGGGCCCTTTGCTAGCAGGAAGGCCTGCTGCCAGGGTTTCTGACCCTCCTGAGTGCAGCTCTGTCCTGCTGCCCTGGGCACACAGCCCACAGTGGGGCCCAGCTGGTGCTAAACGTGACTTTGAGAATTGATCGCTGGGCCACAGCCCTAGGAGCCTTGGTGGAGAGGAACAGTCCGCTTGCCTGCCTGCCTGCCTGCCTGCCCGCCTGCCCGCTGTGGCGGCCCCCACCAATGGAATGTGATGTATGGCCGCCCAGCCCAGCCAGCGCACTTGATTCATCTCCAGTTTCTGTTTCTTAATCGGGAGCTAAATTGGTTTCATTTTTCTTGTCCCGGGTGGCGTTTGCAGTAGGTTTTAGGCAAGAACTTCGGGTCTCATCACTTCCGACAGAAATTTTTGGCCAGTGTTCCCTACAGGGGAAAAGGGAATCCATTGGTACTTTATCCAGGGCTGCTGGACAGCACCTACCTGGAGCCACAAGGTTTTACAGCAGCTGGGCATCTTGCTGTCTTTCTGGAAGGCAGAGCAAGGCCAGTTCTGGCCCCAGAGGGGCACCGTCCAGTCTAGGCTTCCTGGGCGGCTGCCATTGGCCATTGCTGATCTCCCCAAATCCCCCCTCCCACCAGCTGTAGGCTAGGTTGCCTGGGGTTAAAGGGCAGCCTCTTCATTCTAGGGCCAGTGTTCCATCTTGCCTCCTGCCAGGAGAGTGGATTGCAAGCCAGTAAGGGCCAGGTCGGTGGCCCAGGGTCACCTCCCATTTGTTTCCCTCCATTTTGTGTTGTCATAAATTCATTCCAACCCGTTGTGGTTGATCAGTTTATCTCGGCCAGGGCCGCGAGTGCTGCTGGCATGATGTATGGGCCGCAGCGCAGGGCCCAGCTGCCCATGAATCACCGCAGCTGCTCCGTGTCAGCGCCAGAGCGGGCCGTACGGATTCGGCGCAACCAGCTTGGGGAGGGGGTGACGTATGGATGTTTATTTAATAATTCTCTCCTACTCCAGCTGAGCAGGGCGGGCAGGGATGTAAGGGGCGCCCACCCTCGTCTAGAGGGGCTGCTCATAAATCAGAAAGACAAGATCATTAATCAAGAATGGCGCCTGAGGGGGAGGTGGGGGCCAGAGCCAGTGGCCGTCCACGAAGGTGCTCCCTACCCCAGGCTGGAGGAAGTCAGCATTGCTGTCCCACCTGTGTGAGCACAGGCTCCAGTGGGCGGAGCTCTCTGAGACAAGTCGCAGACTGATGGCTGTCCTGCAGAGATCTCTGTTGGGCCTAGATCCACCAGGATTGGCAGTCTTCAGTCCCCATGACATTGTAGTCCACAGAGTATGGGTTCCAGTCCTAGCTCCATTTCATTCCCAGCAAAGGAGAGAGGAAGGGTGCCAGACCTTCCTCCAGGAGTCTGACTACCTCATCTCTACCCTGGGGGGCCAGAAGTAGCTCATAACCACAGTAGTCAGGGGTTGGAGGAGTGGATTTTTCATCAGAGCAGATTAGAGGTTCTGGGTGTGCTGCGCAATTCAAAACAGGTAGGCCTTGAGCTGAACGTTGGCCCTCAACATGAGTAAACCTTAGTTTCCCCATCTTTGAAATTCTCAGTGTGGTCCTTGGAGACAGGGAGCCCCATCTTTGTTGAGAATTTACCAGCAGTCTAGATAGGGATGGCACATGTACTAAGCAGAATGCCAGAGAAGAAGCCAGCCGTGTGGGTACTAATGAGGGAGAGGTGGGTAAAGGCTTCCCAGAGCCAGAAGATTGAGTGGGAGCTCCAGGGAATCTGCCAGCGCCAAAGGAACTGGATATATGGAGCAGTGCTCAGCAACCCTGGAGTAGGATGGAGAACTGTGGCCCTGTAGAGTATAGAGCCACAGCATCCCCAATACCAGGGATACAGCCACTAGGGAGTCATGATCTGTGTTGTTGCTAATGTTCTAGAAAAGGTTAGACATGGAAATTTGTTGCATATTAAATGTACAATAAACAGCTGGGCATGATGGCACATGCCTGTAATTCCAGTACTCCAAAGGCTGAGGGAAGGAGGATTGTAGGTATGAGAAAACCTAAACTACATAGTAATTTTGAGGTTAGCCTGAGACACATGTTACCATGACCCTCCCCATATCCCCCACTGTGTCCAGCAATGCTAAACTACCTGTGATCACTGGAACCTTGTGAACACATTCTGTCCTTCATGCTGGCAGAATGCCTCCCTCTCTTCCCCTCCCCCAGAATATTGTACTCTTGAAGCCTCCACTCTAACATCAGTGCTGACTGTCTTCCTGAATGAAGGCATCTCTAACCCTTCACTATTCTGTCATTCCTCTCTTCCAGTGTCCTCAATATCCCCCCACATTGCCCATTCCTGCTAGATGGACCAGTTTTTCACTGGCACCTACTTTACTCTTCAGACTCTTGGCTTTTGTTCTCTTGTTCCCTTGGCCTGGAGACCCCTCTCCTTACAGCTAGTATGGACTTGGTCTGCTGTACTGAAAGCCCATGCCCAAGCCTTAGTGGGCTGTGTGAACCTTGTTTGGCCAGGTTGTCTAGTTTGTTTTTTTTACATATAAAATGGGCGCCTTTTCATGGGGTTTTTATGCAGTGCGAATAAGGTCGTCATCAATTCCTCAGAACAATTAAGTACTTGATACATTTTAGCAACTTTATCTGTAGTACTGTCACTATTCCCTAAGGCCCATCCGCAGGACCGTTGCTTCTGCTCCTCCAGGAAGCACCTCTCTCCTAGGTATGTTGTCTTCTAGGTATAGGTGCTCTTTGACTGCTTTAGGGGGAGAAGGAGGGATCTTTGAGATTATCCTAGCTGTTTCTTTTTCATCACTGCTTCTAGTCTTGTATTTCAGAAGGGCTTAGATCACACAGGCTTAAGTCAACCAGACCTATGGCACAGGGACCTAAAATAGTGAGACCCCCCCCACATCTTACCCTTTCCCTAGAGGTTGGACTGGCTCTTCATTTAGCAATGTTTACTCATGCTCATATGCCTGAAGTGGGGCTTACATCACTTATAGTTACTGGCAGATGTTTTGGACAAGTGAACACCTGCCCTCCAGGAACTCCATCTAGCTAAGGAGACCTTTGCAGTTAGCATGCAGCAGTAAGTGGAGTTCAGTACAGGGCACCCTGAACACCCTCAATGACGGTGGCTGCAAGTTTCCGGGAAGAACCTGGGTAATGAGGAAGAACAAGTGATTGGAGTTGAGGGAATCCAGAGAGAACTGCAGAAAGGCTACGGGGGTGAGAAAGGGTAGTCTGGGGAGACTCTGAATGTTTACGTGGATAACAGAGTGATGTGGCAAGGTACTGAGGTATAGACTGCAGACAGCGTAGGCTGGACCAGGTAATGCTAAGGGAGATACTGAAATGCCGGAAGTCCAAGTGGCCAAATTGGCCTTTAGGATGTAAGACCTGCTAAGCACTGGGAGAATGGGCTAGAGAGGAAGGACTACATTCAGCAAAGAAGCTCTTCGTGAGGTTAGTAAAGTGATTCTTTGAAACCACAAAGGCAAGGGGCTGGAGGTGTAGCCCATTGCCAGGTGCTTGCATAGCATGTTCAAAGCCCTGGGTATAAGTCTAACACTCAGAAAAAGACAGAAGGATCACAGATTCAAGATCAGGACTGATCAAGTGGCTCAGTGGTATAGGGTTTGTCTAGCAAGCACAAGCCCTGAGTTCAGTTCCCAGCACTGGAGGAAGAGGGGTGGGAAACACCTTTTTTTTTTTTTTTTGGTCTTTTTCGAGACAGGGTCTCCCCTGTAGCCCCAGCTGTTCCTGTACTCTGTAGGACCAGGCTGCCTTGAACTCACAAAGATCCATCTTCTGCCTCTCTCGCCCGAGTGCTAGGGAATTAAGGCTTGCGCCACCACACCAGCGGAACCACCTTTTTAAACAATGCGTGGATTGCCAGGTGTGATGGCACATGCGCCTTTAGATCCCCACACTGGGAGGCAGAGGCAAGGAGATCTTGTGAGTTCAAGGCCAGCCTGGCTATAAGTGAGTTCAGGCCAGGCTGGAGCTACAGGGAGCCCTTTCCTCAAAAAGACTAAATGTTCATGATGAGCTGACATGGTGCACACCTTAATCCAGCACGCGGAGCAGAGGCAGGAGGATCTACATAGGAGCTCCAGGCTGGTTGGACCCAAAGGGAGACCCTGTCTCAAAAAAAAAAAAAATTTTATATTATAAAACAATAAAATATTAAAAAGTTCAAAATTGTCATAGGCTACATAGTAGAAGTACTGGGGGGGTAGGGAGAACAAATTTTTGAAAGTGGAGGGTGATTGGGAAGGAACGATAGTTCCCAGGTATCTTAGAAATTCCAGGTAGGGGGCTGGAGAGATAGCCTAGCGGTTAAGAGCACCGACGCTCTTGCAGAGGACCCCCGGGTTCGATCCCCAGCACCACATGGCGGCTAAGAAACCGTCTGTAACTCCAATCCAGGAGAACTCCAGTTCCAGGGGAATCCGAGACCCTCTTCGGACCTCCGCGCATTGCACGACACGGGTGCACAGACCTGCATGCAGACAGTACAATTCCCAACACATACAAAAATAAATAAATAAATAAATAAAAAAAAAAAAAAAAAAGAAGAAATTCCAGGTAGAAGTGAATATTAAGAAGTTGGTTCTGGAATATGGGATTTGCAGCTGTGGGACATAGGCCAAGTGGGGATACCTAGGTGCTTGCATGTGTAATTCTGAAATTAAGGGAGGTGTGGGCTGAAGGTTCTGATCGGGCAGCCACCTGCTACCCAGCCTTGCATCCTTTTTTTTACAGAATCTCCGAAGACTCAGCTGTAACCACATTTGAGGCCCTGAAGGCTCGGGTCAGGGAGCTTGAACGGCAGCTATCTCGGGGGGACCGGTACAAATGCCTCATCTGCATGGTGAGTAGGAGGGAATCAGGCATGTCCCTGGTCAGAGGTCAGGCAGACTCTTAGCTTACGTGGGCTCTCAAGAGGGTAGGCTTTCCTCTAACCCATTTTCTGCCCACCTCCTTAGGACTCGTACTCGATGCCCCTCACGTCGATCCAGTGTTGGCATGTGCACTGCGAGGAGTGCTGGCTGCGGACCCTGGTGAGGTGGCATGGAAGGGAGCTGGGGAGCCAGTGGCTATGTATGATGGCACCTGTTGGGGGGGCAGAGGGTTCCCTCCCCCCATCCCTGCCCTGTCCCCCCCTCACCTGGGCTTTATCAGTTCTCCCTCCATGGACTTAACCGCATTCTCCCCTCCCCAACCCCAGAAGGCCTGCTGCATTGCTTGTACTGGTGAGGCCCCAGGTCAGGAGGAGGCTGGTGGTGGGGAAGCCAGACCAGGGCCTCTGCCCCTCCCCCTCCCATTACTAAGCTCCTTCTGCTCCTGCCCCTGTTCTTCGCTCAGGAGCAGCCATTAAAATGTCGCCCGGAGACAGCAATAAAAGGCCCGGACGCGGGCTCTGTGTCCTGATCAAAGGCCGCGTGTAATCTCGTTAGGGCCGAGGCAGCCACAGCTGGACCCAGCCTTGTTCTCATTACCAGGGCTCCCGCTGCGGGGCTGGCCAGGCGGTTTGATCCTGGCGTCTCCCCAACACAGGAGTGCGTCTGCCTGCTCAGAGGCAGCCTATTCCCCCCAGCCTGGCTGACAAGACCCAGGTCCCAGCACATACTGGTGCAGAGACATGGCTGCAGGCCCAGTGCTCACATGCACAAGCACATAGCACGTTGGGACTAACCATCCGCCTCTTTCCATTCTCCCTTTCAGGGTGCCAAGAAGCTCTGCCCACAGTGCAACACCATCACAGCGCCTGGAGACCTGCGGAGGATCTACTTGTGAGCTAGCCATCCAGGCAGGCCTTGCCTCGAGCAACCCCACCTGCCCTAGCCTCTGTGACAGTGACCCTCTCCATTTGTACATACTTGCACACAGGTTCCCCATGTACATACATGCACATACACATGCACACACATATATAGGACTCTGGACCCAGGGTGGAGCAGCCCTGCCTGCTTGCTCCCTCTGAACTTGGGGGGACCATGCCTGTTCTGCCCTCTCTTTCCACAGTGGGGCAGGGAGGTGGGGGTGGGGAGTAGCAGGGCAAGGCTCCTGAGATCCAGCCCCAGACTGACGGACAGACAGACATGCAAACACCAGACTGAAGCACATGTAATATAGACTGTATGTTTACAATGTTGTGTATAAATGGGACGACTTGGCCCTCCACCATCTCCCCGTTGGCTGTATGATTTTCTTTTTCCAAGGACTCCTGGAAGCAGTGCCGTCTTCAGGGCTGGCTGGGGGCTCGGCCCATCCACCTCTTAGGGTGCCTTCCTTTCCTTCTCCTATGGCATCCCTTCCCTCTCCCATGTGCTCGGTGTTCAGTGGTGTATATTTCTTCTCCCAGATAAGGGGCACATGCCCCAAGGGATATGATCCTTAGTCTTAGCTCATGGGGGCTCTTTATAAGGAGCTAGGGGGAGGGGAGGGCAGAAAACAGGACCGAGCTGAATCAACAGGCTAAGGTCTGGGCTGCCTGAGGGCCACCTGGCTGCCCAGCCCTCTGGTGAGAACCATTCCTGGGAGTAGAGCTGCTGCTCCAAGGGGAAAGTGTCTCCCCACCCCTCCTGTGGGCCCCATGGTGTGATGCTGTGTCTGTATATTCTATACAAAGGTACTTGTCCTTTCCCTTTGTAAACTACATTTGACATGGATTAAACCAATATAAACCAGTTGTTGTCTGTGTGTATGAGGGGGCTGATGGGAGGGAAGGGGGCATCTTAACTGAGGCAGTTAGAGGTTAATTCTGGGCAGTACGGAGCACTTGGCTGTTGGCTGTAGGTGTTTCGTGAACCTTATGCAGGGTTGGTCTACTGGGGCTCTGGAGCATTCCAGCAGGCATGGGGGTGGGGCTGAAGATCTGGGCTCCTGGCTATTGATGGGTAGGGCTCTAGGTTAATTCTTTATCGATGTAGGATCGTCAGCTCATTAATCATAGAAGAGGTCAGAGCTTGGGGTACAGAGGATGTAAACTGTCCCCCAACCCAGGGCAGGGGCAGGCACAGGAAAGAGAAGCCCTGGGCCGCTGTGTTAGTCCTTTGCCTTGGACACCCGCAATAAACACTGCAGAATTGGGTCTAGTTGGTGGCTCCAAATATTTTGAGCACAGAGCTCACAGAACTTGAGATCAGAACTGGATTCCACTGTGAGCTAAGCGGCCTCCAGGTGTCCAAATCTGGTGTCTGGAAGACCTGGTGAGGTGAGGCTCTGTTCCAGTGTGTAGTTCAGTTCTGGTCAGCCTGACTCAAACCTCTACTCTTCCCCTCCCTCGGTTGGATTCAGGAGGTCCTTGACAGCTACTTACCCCCACCCTGAGAGCCATATGCTTACTTAATAAGGCACGTTTAACCCAGTGAGGGCATTCCACCAAAGCCTGTCCTGCTGTGGGCTCCCTAAGCTCTCATGGTACAGGCGGCACTGCCACCTGTCAGCCACTGCTAGGATTGCAGCCACCGTCTGGGAACCAAGCTTCTCGAGCCTGGGGATCTGTCATCCCTAAGAATATCTAGGGTATGCCCCTTTCCCAAAGCCTAGGGAACAAACTGCGGAAGAGGAGGCGTGGTAGATTGTAAGGGCTGTGGAGAGATAGGGGTGAATCATGAGACTATAGGAATATAGTCTGGACACCTGATTGATCAACATGCCTGTGCATACAAGCTTCTCCAACTGGACTATGGGAACCTTGGGTGGTTCAAAATTTGGACATAGATACTTGCAAAATGCACCAGTTACTTAATTGTATGACATACTGAGTAACATCATTGTTATCTGCAAACAGTTGTGTCATTGTATTGTAGAATCCCTTAAAAATAAAAAAATAAATAAAAAAAAAGAATATCTAGGGTAGCCGGGCCGGTGGCGCACACCTTTAATCCCAGCACTTGGGAGGCAGAGGTAGGCAGATCTTTGTGAGTTCACAGCCAGCCTGGTCCACAGAGCGAGTTCCAGGACAGCTGGAGCTACAGGGAGACCCTGCCTCAAAAAGACAAAAAAAAAGGGGGGTGCTGGAGAAATGGCCTAGCAGTTAAGAGTGCCAACTGCTCTTGCAGAGGACCCAGGTTCGATCCCCAGCACCCACATGGCGAGAACTGTCTTTAACTCCAGTTCCAGGGGAATCCGACACCCTCTCTGACCTCCGTGGCATTGCACAACACAGGTGCACAAACCTACATGCAGACAGTACATTCATACACATAATAAATTTTTTAAAAATTAAAAGAATATCAAGGGTTGCCTGCAGACCACAGCTTTCTACCCATCTCCTTCACTGCCAAACTTTCAAAGCCCTTTCCTGAATCCCAAGCCCCTTCTTGGATCACAACTCATTTAATCAACAGATACTTATTGAACATATGCATTGTGCAGCAGTGACCGCACCTGTCCTGCTGGAACGACCATCTCCTCTTCATGGAGATGAAGGGATTGTTTCAGCCCAAGTCCCTTTACCATGGTTCTGGTTTTGAAGACACAAGAGTTAACTCAGCCTCGATCCTGTCTGGCATGGCTGCCTTTCTGCTCCCCACTTAAATCTTCCTCCTAAATACACAGCCAGCAATTTTCTCAGATTCAGTGGCTCCCTAACAAAGTGTAACACCCTTATCTTCAACACCTTATCTGGTCTCTTCCTCTAGATTCCCAGACCACGAGGTCAGAGACAGCTTCTCTGAGTGAAGGAGCAGACAGGGACAGTATTGTATGTTGGGGGTCTTTGCCCTTCCAGAACTGGAGAGTACAGAATTTCTCCAAGCCTCAACCTACTAGTCTCTGGCATCTCCCACAAGGCTCACCTTCCATTCAAGAAATCAAAATTGAAGTGAGCCATGTTGATGAACATCTGTAATCCTGGGACTGGGAAGGGGAGACTGGAGGATCAAAAGTTAAAGACATCCTCAGCTACATAGTGAGTTTGCGGCCAGCCTGGACTACACAAGACATTGTCTCAAAAAACAAAACATACTATGTGTGATAGCACATACCTGTATACCTGTAACCCCAGTACTTGAGAGGCTGAGGCAGAAGGATCAAGAGTTTCAGGACACACACACACATACACACACACACTCTCTTAAATTCAATTCTGGGAACAAATACAAAATTTCAGTTAATACCGCAAGATGATTAAGTTCTAAGTTATATAAAATAAGAACCAGATAACTGCTATCCAACAATGCACCTGCGGTTTAGGTGCATTGTTTTTGTTTTGTTTTGTTTTGTTTTTGTCTTTTTGAGACAGGGTCTCCCTGTAGCCTCAGCTGTCGTGGAACTCACTCTGTAGACCAGGCTGGCCTTGAACTCACAAAGATCTGCCTGCCTCTGCCTCCCAAGTGCTAGGATTAAAGGCAAGGTGCATTGTTTTACTAAGTATTTTACACACTCAGAATTTTTCTTTTTTTTTTTTTTGGTCTTTTCGAGACAGGGTCTCCCTGTAGCCCCAGCTGTCCTGGAACTCACTCTGTAGACCAGGCTGGCCTTGAACTCTCAAAGATCCGCCTGCCTCTGCCTCCCAAGTGCTAGGATTAAAGGCGTGTGCCACCACGCCCAGCTTCTTTTTGTCTTTTTGAGATAGGATCTCCCTGTAGCCCCAGCGGTCCTGGAACTCACTGTGTAGACCCAGGGCTGTCCTTGAATCGTAAGATCTGCCTGCCGCGCCGCGCTGGTGTGGGAATTTTGATGAGAGAGTAGATCCCACATAAAGGGTTCTTACACAGTGTATGTTCATGTGTGCAGCTGGTCCACCTAGGGTGTCATTTCGCAAGTACCATCCACCTTGTTTTTTGAGACAGGGTCTCTCACTGGCCTGGGGCTCACCAGTTAGGCTAGGCTGGTTAGCCAGTGAGCATCTACACTCCACCATCTCCACCACCCCAGCATCAGGACTATAAGAATGTGCCACCATTCCCAGCTTTTTTTTTGTCAAAGCCAATTTTTATTGAAGCTTTGTGCATTTCATACAAAATTTAAAATCTAATCTCAGACCCATGCCCCCCTCTCTGACCCCACCTACACACACCAGAGCTCCATGCATTCTTGCCAAAACATGTTTTCTTTTTATCAGTCTCTCTTCAACATTCTCAGTGCAGAAGTATACTGTTTTGAGCAAAAGTTCACTGTTCAGTCCGTTTTCTTTGACCCAGTCTGTTGTTGTTTATTGTTATTCCTTCTAATATGCATCACTCACTATCCAAAATAGCAACTATGCAATGCCACATATATCTAGGTTTTAAGCATCTTCAGCTGTATTTTTTCTTTATAGGCTGACAAGGTTCATGTTGAGAGTCTCCTCCTTGGCAAGCCCAAGCCCACCATCAGTCCTGCCCTTGTTGCTTCCACACTGGGTTTTTCCCTTCCCATGTTCACCAAATGAGGTCAGTAAGCCCACTGCATCCGTCTCCGTATCTTCCTGTACTTGTCTCCATGATACAGCCTGGGTTAGCCCCAACAATGGCAGTCTATAACTCTGAAGAGGCCTCAGTCTACGTTGGATGTCTCGCAAGTCCCCATCGTGGCACTGAGGTTTTGAGGATTCTTGGAGAGACATGGTCTTCAGTCCATTTTAGAAGGTTGAATAAAGCTGTTGGTCTTCATGTCTTGAAGGATGCGCAAACAGCAGGTGGCAGCCACAGGGTAGTTGCACTGTCACTTTGCCAGTAAGACAGGCAAAACAAAAAAAACTGTGTCTTCTTGTTTTTATTGTTTACTTTTGTCCTTTTTCCTAAGATTCAAGTTTTATACCTGAAGTACAATTTCGATCCTTACTGATTATTTATTTACTGGTCGTACTTTCCTTTTGTGTCTAAGGCCACACAGATTAGCCCAGATTAGCAAGGTTTTTTTTTTTTCTCAAGATCAGTTGAGGAATCTGGTCCTTCAAGGTCACCTAGCTTTTCGGGTGGGGAGACCCCTGGCTCCCTTTGGAATTTTCATTTACCAGTTCCAGCCACTAGAGAAAGTCAGGTCGTTTGCTTACAAGGCTTCCCTTTTTGAAGAGCATGAGCAGACTTTCCTTCTATATAGACTGGACACTGGCGAAATGCCATTAGTGGATCTCCAAAACCTCACCTGCACAAGGAAAGACTGGTGACTATATTTGTCAGGACATTTCAAGCGATGCCCCATGCATAAGGCCCCCTGGGACTTAGTTGACCCTGGAGTCGAAGGAACAAAGTTTTCGCTTAGGTCCCCTCAGCCAAATTGATATGGGAATTAGTCAATGTTGTGATAGCATCAGAAAGGCTCAAGTTACCAGCTGATTTTTACACTACTGTATATAATTTCAGAAAAGCTTGACACTTTCAAAAGGCTCAAGCAGCTCCTGTATTAGAATATAAAGAAGCACTCCCATAAAATAATACTGTTAGTGGAACATTAATGTCGATGACAAACTAAGTTTTTTTCCTCATTCTTTTTTGATCTTATATTATTCTAAAACATGCATACATACCTCCACCCATATACCAAAAATCCTAAACTCTGAAAATAAATATGGAGCTTAGTTTTAGAGAACGTTAAGCGGATTCAAATATAAGAGTACAGTTTGTGTTCAGATCACAAAGAATATAACATTTTACATGTCTCAGTTTCCTTTTAAAACTAGGTTAATTGGCTGCAGCATCCAGATGAGCTAGCTACCAGACGCTCATGAGTACATTTATTTGTTTTTTTCTGGAGTTGTTACTTCACTCTGCTATGAATATCTTCTAGTTCCTCCGACTTTACCTACAAAGTTAAATGATGTATATTCTTTACTGCGATGCAGGAATCAATGGAAAGATCCTGTACCCACATTTACTCTATCCACTCATCAAGGTTGAGGACACTTGATAGGGGTTAGTTAATAAGCTCTTTTTGTATTGTGAAAGAGAGCTGTAGCAATAAATCATTGGACATGATTGTATACTCTGCCAGTAAGATGATAAGATGAGTCTTGTGGGTCGCATATTTAAAAACCCAGGAGTGGTATGATGACTGGTCAAGCTGGCAATGCCCATTTGAGTCTTTAAGGGTTGCTCTACACTGCTTTTTATGTGGCTGTACCAGTTTTAATTCCTGCCCAAGCAGTGATGAGTGTTCCAACTTTCCCCACAACCTCTCCAGCACGGTTGGTATCATGTTTTCTTGATCCTAGCCATTCTTATTGGAGTGAGAGATATATCTTTAAAGTGTTTTAATTTACATTTCCTTTTAAAAAAAATTATAGACATGTGAACACTTTTTAAGGTTTTTTTTTTGTTTTTCCATCTATCTTCTCATCTTTGAAGTCTCTGATCACTCTCTCGCTCCATCTTTGAGTGGGGTCATTGTTTTCTTTCTTTGTTTTTTGAGTTTATATATTCTTGAAACAATGCTTTGTCAGATGCTGTTATCAGCGTGAAGTGTCTCCCACTCTGTGGGTTTTCTCTTTCACATTCCTTGGATTCTATTCGTCTTGAGTCTGTTTGTACAGAAGCTTTTGCAGTTTATGAGGCCCTTTTTTTCAACTGTGGCCTTGATTTCCTGTGTCGCAGCTGCTTGTCCTGATTTAGAACGTCTTTTCCTTACGCCTCTCTCTTGTAGGTGCTGCCAACTTTTCTTCTATCACCTTCAAGTTTTTGGGTTTTACTGTTGATGGCTCTTTGATCCATTTGGATCTGACTTTGTACAGGGCGGAGAGGATAGGGGTTTAACTTTTATTCTTCTACAATGGTTGATCCAGTTTTTGCCAGACACCATTTGTGAGATGTCTGTCGTTCTCCTCAATTGTGTCTTCTTGGCCTCCTTGTCAAAATGAGGTGACTGAAATTGTATGTATTGCTCAAGTTTTAGTGGATCTTCATTTTGTCTCCATTGGTCTACAGGTCTGTTTTGTGCCAATACCAAGAGTTTTTATGACTATAGCCCTGTAGTTAGTTTGAAGTTCTGGTATAGGATCCCCCCTGTTTGCGCTTTTCACGTCAGGGTTGCTTTGGCTATTATAGGTCTTGTTTATATGTTAGGTCTTTTGCGGAGGCGAGTGAGGACTGGAGGTCGAGGAAGAAGGGGGTTAAGGGGATGGTGGGGCCGGGCAGGCTAGGACTCGGGAGGGGGGATGAGACCCCATCAACGCGACAGCAGGCCAGGGATTTGGAAAGGTTATGCCCCTGGACAAACTCGCCATTGAACCCATGAAAGGAAACAGCAGCATTGACCAGAGTCCAAGTCCAAAAGCTCCAGAGAGAGTGGACTTTTTTTTACCTCTCGATCCACATGTGGCCCCTTTTCTAAGCCTAGGGAACAACCTGCGGAAGAGTGGGCGTTGGGTAGATAGGATTCGCATAATCGAAGTGCTGCGATTGGGGTGAAATGGTGAAACTACAACAAGGTAGTCCCCTGACAACTCATTTGATCACATTGATTGAACAAACAACCTGTCACCCCCCGACTGGGATGGTGGGGCTGTAGTGTTTTGGCACAACACCCTGCAGATAGGTTTTGCATGAAGGTGCGTGTACTCATGTATTATCACTTATAGCTAAAAATGAAAAAAAACTGAGAGAAAGATGCAGACAGTTATGGCAGAATGCATGATGCTGGGATGGGGTGGGGGTGGGGGGGGGGGGAGGGAAAGGGAAAATAAGCCCTTAACTGAATTGGAAAAAAATGTATGGAATACACAAACATCAATAGAAACTAATAAAAAAACAAAAGAAATTAAGGATTTTTTTTTTCAAGCCTGTAAAAAAACCGTTGGGCATTGTAATTGGATTGGGGTGAATATCTCTATTAATTTGTAGAATGGAACATTTTTCTATATTTAAGTTTTCTAATACATGACATGGGAGGGGTCGTTCCTCTTCTAGATGTCATTTTCAATCTCTTTCTCAAGGGTTTTAAAATTTTTGTGTTGAGAGATCTTTGGTGTTTTGGATAGGTTTTGTTCCTAGGTATTTTATGTTTTGAGGCTATTGTGAGTAGGACATTCTCCTTGTATTCTTTCTATAAAGTTTGATTGTTTGTTGGTGTAAAAAAGGGCTACTGATTTTTTCTAGGTTAATTTGTATCCTGGTACTTTACTGAAACTCAATCAGTTCTAGGAAGTTTTTCTGGTGGAGTTTTTTTTTTTTTTTTTTTTAAATTTCTTATGTATAATGTCATATTGTCTGCAACAAGGGATAGCTTGACTTCCCTTTTCCAATTAGTACTCCTATTAATCTCCTTTCTTGCTTATTGCCCTAGCAAGTGTTCAACACTATATGAAATAAGAGCGTGAAGGGGGCACCTGTTGACGGGTCCTAACTTAAAAAGGAATGTTTCTGTCATTGTCCCATTTAAGATGATAGTGGTTTGGGTATTTCTTTGATTACATTGAGGAATGATCCCCTCCAATCCAATTCCCTCTAGGACTTTTTTTTTTTTTGTTTTGGTTGTGTTGTTTGTTTTTTTTTTTTCGAGACGAAGGGCCTCCCTGTAGCCCCGCTGTCCTGGAAGCTCACTCTGTGCCAGGGGCCCCCTGGCCTTAAAGTCACAAAGATCCGCCTGACCTCTGGCCTCCCGAGTGCTAGGATTAAGGCGTGCCCCACCCGCCCGCTTCCTCTAGGAGCTTAAGGCCATGAAGGGATTGCTGGATTTTTGTCAAAGCTTTTTTTCTGCAATCAATTATTGAGATTATCATGTGGTTTTTTTGTTCTTTCAGCAGTCCCATGTGTTTTTATGATATTTACTGATTTTCTATGTTGAACGCATCCCTGCAATCTCTGGTATGAATCCAACTTGGTCGAGGATGGATGATCTTTTTTTGATGTGGGAAAGGTATGCAGTTTTGCAGTATTTTTGTTTAAAATTTTTTGCATCTGTATTCATTAATGAGAGGGGCCTATCGTTCTCCTTTTTGGGCATATGTTTGGGGGGGGGGGGGGGGGGGGGGGGGGGGGGGGTGGGGGGGGGGGGGGGGGGGGGGGGGCCTGGTTTTGGTATTAGAGTGATGCTGGCTTCATAGAAGGAATTTGGGAGAGTTCCCTCTGCTTGTATCCTTCTGAACAGTTTGAGTAATAATGGTTGTAAGTCTTTTTGAAATGTTTTATAGAAGTCTGCCATGAAACCATCTGGGCCTGGGCTTTTTTTAGTTGGGAGGTTTCTTATTACATTTTCAATTTCTTCATATATTATGGGTCTGTTTAAGGTGTCAATCTCTTCTTGGTTAAGCTTTGGTGATTCCCAGGATTTCAGATATTCAACCATTTCTCCTGGGTTTTCAAACTTAGTAGAGTATAGGTTTTTGAAGTATTCCCATATGATTGTCTGGATCTTTTCATTGTCTGTTGTGATATTTCCCCTTTCATCACAAATTCTATTGATATGGAGTTGCTCTTTCTTTTGGTTAACTGGACTAGAGGTCTGTCTATCTTGTTTATTCTCTCAAAGAACCAACTTTTGGATGTATTGATTTTTTGTATTGTTTTCTTTGTTTCTATTTCATTGATTTCTGCTCTAATTTTTGTTATTTCTTCCTGTCTGTTGCCTTTAGGGTTCATTTGTTGTTGTCTCTCAAGTGTTTTTAGCTGCAGTGTTAGATCATTCACTTGTGCTCTTTCTGTTTTTCTAATGTAGGCACTCAGGGCTAAAAACTTCCCTCTTAGGACTGCTTTTAAATTTTTTAATTTTATTTTATTATGTGTATGAATGTACTGTCTGCATTAGGTTTGTGCACCTGTGTCATGCAATGCCATGGGGGTCAGAAGAGGGCATTGGATTCCCCTGGAACTGGAGTTAAAGACGGTTCTCAGCCACCATGTGCGTGCTGGGGATCGAACCCGGGCCCTCTGCAAGAGCAGTTGGCGCATTTAACCGCTAGGCCATCTCTCCAGCCCAGGACTGCTTTTAAAGTATCCCATAGGTTTTGTTGTGTTGTATTATCATTGTCATTCAGTTCCAGAAATGCTTTTATTTCTTTCTATTTCTTCCTTGACCCAGTCATTATTCAGGAGTGTGTTGTTTATAGTCTCCATGTGTTCTTGTAGATAGTAAGGCTTATCCTGTTGTTGATATTGAGCTTTATTGCACTGTGGTCTGATAGAATGCATGAAATTATTTCAATCTTTTTGCATTTGTTGAGGTTTTTTTCTGTGTCTCAGTATGTGGTCTATTTTGGAGAATGTTCTGTGGGGTGTTGAGTAGAAAGTGTATTCTCTGGTATTTGGGTGGAATATTCAGTAGATGTCTGTGAGGTCCATTTCGTGTATCATATCATTCAGTTCAGATGTCTGTTTATCCTTTGACCTGTTGATCTGTCCAAAGGGCTCAGTGGGGTATGCATATATATTCGTGATTGTGAAGTCTTCATGGTTAATTTTCCCTTTGATAAGGATGTAATGGCCTTCTTTGTCTCTGTTTATTGCTTCTACTTTGAAGTCTATTTTGTCTGATATTAAAATAGCAACTCCTGCTTTCTTTTTGGTACCATTTGCTTGGAATATTTTTTCCATCCCTTCACCTTCAGTTGGTGCCTATCCTTCAGAGTGAGATGCGTTTCTTGTAGACAGCATATAGATGGGTTCTGTTTCCTAATCCATTCTCCCAGTCTGTGTCTTTTGATTGGGGAGTTTAGTGCATTAATATTTAAGGTTATAATTGAAAGATGTGTGTTGCTTCCTTTCACCTTATCCATTTGCATTTTTGGTCTAGGTTTCTATTTCTGTAGTTATGCTTTTATTAATTTCTCTTTCTAGGTGCCTGGGAATAGTTGTTCCTCTCTTCTGTCCTTTGAATTGCTTCAAGTATTCTCTAAAGGGTTGGCTTTCCAGGCATGTATTCTATCATCTTGTTTAGGTCATGGAAGATTTTTCTCTCTCCTTCAACTATAATCGACATTTTTGCTGGGTATAGTAACCTGGCATCTATAGTCCTTTAACAGTGGGAATGCTTTGCTCCACATTCTTCTTGCTTTCATAGTTTGCACTGAAAAGTCAGTTGTAATTCTGATGGGTTTCCCCCTTATACATAACTTGTTTTTCTCTTGTGGCTTTCAGAATTTTGTCTTTGTTTTGGGCATCTAGCATTTTAACTATGATATGGCATGGGGAGTTTCTTTTCTAATCTTGTCTCTTTGGAGTTCTATGTGCTTCTTGTATTTGGATAGATTTCTGTTCTAGTCTGTCTTCCATTGCTGTGACAAAACACTCTGACCAACACCAACTTGGGGAAGAAAGGGTTTATTCAACTTATATCTCCTGGGTCACAGTTCATCACTCNAAAATTCCTAACTCTGAAAATAAATGGTAGCTTAGTTATAGAACTGTTAAGGGATTCACAATATAAGAGTACAGTTGTTTTCAGATCACAAGGAATATAACATTTACATTGCTCAGTTTGCCTTAAAACTAGGTAATTGGTGCTAGCATCCACAGATGAGAGATACCATTCGTCATTTGTTTTTCTGGGACTGTTACTTCACTCAGCATGATATCTTCTAGTTCCATCCATTTACCTACAAAGTTCATGATGTCATCTTTCTTTACTGCTGCATAGAACTCCACTGTGTAGATGTACCACATTTTCTCTATCCACTCATCAGTTGAGGGCCACTTGGGTTAGTTCCAGCTCTTTGCTATTGTGAAAAGAGCTTGCAATAAACATGGCCATGATTGTATCTCTGCAGTAAGATGAGTCTTGTGGGCATATACCCAGGAGTGGTATGACTGGGTCAGGTGGCAAGCACATTTTGAGTCTTTCAAGGGTTCTCTACACTGCTTTCCATAATGGCTGTACCAGTTTACATTCCTGCAAGCAGTGGATGAGTGTTCCACTTTCCCCACAACCTCTCCAGCACTTGGTATCATGTTTTCTTGATCCTAGCCAGTCTTATTGGAGTGAGATGATATCTTAAAGTGGTTTTAATTTAATTTCCTTAATTATTAGCGACATTGAACACTTTTTAAGGTGTTTCTCAGCCATCTCTAATTCCTCACTTGTGAAGTCTCTGTTCAGCTCTTCGCTCCATCTTTGAGTGGGTCATTTGTTTTCTTTCTTTGTTTTTTGAGTTTATATATTCTGGAAATCAATGCTTTGTCAGATGTATCAGCGGTGAAGGTTTCTTCCCACTCTGTGGGTTTTCTCTTCACTTCCTTGATTCTTTCCTTTGCTGTACAGAAGCTTTTGAGTTTAATGAGGCCCCTTTTGTCAACTGTGGACCTTATTTCCTGTGCAGCTGCTGTCTGATTTAGAAAGTCTTTTCCTACGCCTCTCTCTTGTAGGCTGCTGCCAACTTTTTCTTCTATCACCTTCAGAGTTTTGGGTTTCATGTTGAGGCCTTTGATCCATTTGGATCTGACTTTTGTACAGGGCGAGAGAGATAGGGGTTTAACTTTATTCTTCTACAAGTGGTGATCCAGTTTTGCCAACACCATTTGCTGAAGATGCTGTCTTTCCTCCATTGTGTCTCCTTGGCTCCCTTGTCAAACATGAGGTGGCTGAAATTGTATGTGCTCAAGTTTGGATCTTCAGTTTTGTTCCATTGGTCTACAGGTCTGTTTTGTGCCAATACCAAGCTGTTTTTATGACTATAGCCCTGTAGTATAGTTTGAAGTCTGGTATAGAGATCCCCCCTGTATTGCTCTTTTCACTCAGGGTTGCTTTGGCTATTTAGGGTCTTTTGTTTTTCCATATGAAATTAAGGATTTTTGGGGCGGGAACCTGGGTCGCAGGGGAGACGCCATAACGCGCCAGGCCAGGATTGAAAGGTTATTCCTGGACAAACTGTCAGCCCATGAAAGGAAACAGCCAGAATTGACCAGAGTCCAAGTCAACAGCTCCAGAGAGAGTGGACTGTTTTACCTCTCATCCACCTGTGCCCCTTTTCTAAGCCTAGGGAACAACCTGCGGAAGAGGGGGCGTGGTAGAATGTAAGGGCTGCGATTGGGGTGAATGGTGAAACTACAGCAATGTAGTCTGGACACTCATTTGATCAACTTGATTGAACAAACAACCTGTCACCCCCCACTGGATGGTGGGGCTGTAGGTGTTTGGGCACAACAGCCTGCAGATAGGTTTTGCATGAAGGATGCTTGTACTCATGGATTATCACTTATAGCTAAAAATGAAAAAAAAAA
>VZQC01005623.1:330658-376193 GCA_009823505.1 Rhizomys pruinosus
TTAATTTTTTATTTATTTCTGTATGTGTATGAATGTACTGTCTGCATGCAAGTCTGTGCACCCGTGTCGTGCAATGCTGCGGAGGTCAGAAGTGGGCGTCGGATTCCCCTGGAGCTGGAGTTCTCCTGGAGTTGGAGTTTCAGACGGTTCTCAGCCGTCATGTGGGTGCTGGGGATCGAACCCGGGTCCTCTGCAAGAGCGGTCGGCGCTCTTAACCGCTAGGCCATCTCTCCAGCCCCCATACCCAGCTTTTTAAAAACGTCTTCTGGAGGATTGAACTCACAAGCACTTAACCAATTATCTCCCTAGTCCCCATAATTTTTTTCAGACAGGGTCTCACTATGGAGCCCTGACTGGCCTGCAACTCACTATGTAAACCAGACTGACCTCAAACTCACAAGGTCAGCCTGCCTCTACCTCCCAAGTCCTAGGATTAAAAGGTGTGCACCACCATGTCCTGCCTCACACAAAAAAAAATCAACTGGGGTTTATCCTTAAGCTATCCACCTTGACACATACACTTTGTGTTAACCCCTCTCAGTTTAAATACCTTAGGAATCAGCAGTCTGACTATTGGACTTCAAGGCTCTTCAGGAACCTACCTTGGCACTCCATCTAAGGGTCCCGAGGGAGCAGTGTGTCGGCTGTCCCTCAGGGCAGACACAAGTTGAAGGGAGGTGGCAGGCATTTATTTCTGAAGCAGGCCCTCAGCACTGGGCACAATTTTGCATGAACTCTACACACAGGCTGGTGTAATAAGTAGGGTAGTCACGGAGGTGGCTGACATGAGCAGATGACACAAAGTCCACTGAGTGCACCAGGACCTGCCGAGCCAGGCGTGCCTCTATCATGCGTTCTACATCCCTGGCCAAGACTATTTTGTCAGCTCTTGAGTAGAGGTAGAGCTCAGGCCAGCGGGAGCCTGCGTCCTGCAGCCTGTCATAGAAGTGGGTGTGGAAAAGCACAGTGATTGGAGCAAGTAGGAAGTGGAAGAGGACTATGACCAAGGCAAAGGCCACCAGGAGCAGCAGGCGCAGCATGGCCGGCCAGTGCTCCAGGATGGTTGCCAGAGCCCTCAGGGCCCCTACCAGGTTGCTAGCACCAGGACCACTGTCAAAGATGGTGCCCACCACATGCAGATGGCGGAAGCGCTGATGGGTCTGCAGGAGCTCCAGCACATAGCGATACAGCATGACGCCGGCATTGCTGAAGACATGGAAGAGCAGAGGTTCCCTCTCAATCTCATAGTCAAAGAGGAGCTCAAGCAGCTTCTGCGCCATCACGCGAAGTGAAGGGATGCCCAAGGATTCAGAGAAGAAGACCATGTGCCAAGGGGCCGTGTATCGGATCACAATGCAGCCCTAGGAAGAGGAGAGGGACCAGATCAGTCCCCAGGGATGCAGGGGGTGCTGGGTACAGGCAAAGTTAGGACCAGATCAGTCCCCAGGGATGCAGGGGGTGCTGGGTACAGGCGAAGTTAGGACCAGATCAGTCCCCAGGGATGCAGGGGGTGCTGGGTACAGGCGAAGTTAGGACCAGATCAGTCCCCAGGGATGCAGGGGGTGCTGGGTACAGGCGAAGTTAGGACCAGATCAGTCCCCAGGGATGCAGGGGGTGCTGGGTACAGGCGAAGTTAGGACCAGATCAGTCCCCAGGGATGCAGAGGGTGCTGGGTACAGGCGAAGTTAGAGGATCCCAGTAGCCCAAATTTCCATAGGGTCCTGTTTCACCCAGGGTGCTTAAACTCACTAGACACAGATAAAGTTACCTGTTTCCTGCTGACCACGCCTCCTCAGCCTGAGCTGCTATCTGAGACCTGGATCTGGAAGCATGTTTTTGAGACATCTGAACTAATAGAAAAAACGCTCTTCATTCCTGTTGCCTCCATGTCTGTCCTCTGGCCCAAACAGCCCAGATCTCGCACAGTTAAGGCCTTGCTGCTGGTTCACATCCTACTACAGCAACTTTGCCCTGTCTTAACAACACAAGGAGGAACTCCCAGGAGACCAACTGAGAGATGGCTTGCAGGCCCCAGCCTTGACCACCAGAGGCCGCTTCTGAGCCAGAGCTGCATCTCATCGATCTCGCCGCTGTCACCTTCCCCTGTCGGGCCCTAAAAACAGTCTACACCATCTGAATTCAGAGGTCTGACCCCCACAAACACACAACCCCCCAGCCCCCGCCCCAGGCAAATCTGTCTAGTTCTCAGGCCTCGAATCACTCCTTACACTCACCTTGAAATTCAATTACTGTGCTCCTCAAATTCTAAAATCTAGACCTAAACTCACTCTATGCTTTGGTACCCCTCCCTCATTGCTTATCTCAATGTAAACTTCAAACCTGTAGATTGGTCCCCTTAGGCCAGTTAGAAAAGGCAGCTGAAGCTGACCTGATGGAGTCTTAATTCTGCTTATTAACTTGTTCTAGAGACAAAGAGCCTCTCTGCCAGGAGCATCTGCATTGGGCAGGCTCTGGGGTCAAACGGGTCTGGGCTTAATTCCTGGCCCTACCTGTTATTAACAGTGCAATCAAAGAGCAACTTACTTCCTCTTTCTATGTCTGTGTCCCCATCTATAACTGGGATGACGTCCACCTCAAAAGGTTATGGTTGAAACTAAATGGGGGAAATGTACCTCAAGTGATCAGAACAGTACCTGGCACAAAGTGAATCCCCAGCCAATGGGATCTGTGACCAGGCTGGCAGTATAACAAGGAGAGAAGCGTGTGTTCTCAGATGACACAGAAAAGCAGGAATGGCCAGCCACAGTCACCAGCCACAGTCCTCTGAGCTGCCAGCCCCAGAGGCTCCAAAATTCTGAAGGAGACAAGCTGACAGCCACCCACTCTCCCAAATGGTCAAGCCTGATAAAAGGCCCTTCAGTCCCAGGGTTCTTTTTTCTTGACAGAATATAAGTCATGCATTCTTAGGTAATAAGCTAAAATTAAGTACTTTTCTAAATGAGAAAAGGGGCTATCTTGGATGTAGAGGCTTAAGAAACAAGAAAACTAGATAAAATCTGGCCTTGGACTGGATCTGGGGTTTTGACCAAATCAGCTGTCCAGTACAGGACATTTGGGGGATATGATATTTGGGTATCAGAATGGACTGGACACTGGGTTTGATGAAAACGTTCTAACCTGAGCAGGTGGAGCTCGTGATCCTGAAGATGCAGGCTACAGACAGTAGCTGACTAGATCCCATTTATTTACACAGAAGGAATTCAGAAAAACAACCCACAAGAGTGCACTGAGCTACAGGCAGAGACAAGCTCTAGGTGGGGCCATGTGGCAGTTTTATTTTCTTTCAAAAAATCAGATATTGGAGGTTTAGACTGGAAGATTTTCATCTTATCCTGGGGGGGGGGTGAAAGCAGGCCCTCCCTCTTCAAGGCTACTCATTTACCCTGCCCCCCAGCCCCTCTGTCTTCTCTGAGTCCTCCCTTCAGCCACTTTCTCTCTCACACCTCTGCCCACATAAGGGCCTCACTCCCCACAACAGCCCATTTCCCAAAAGCTCTCCTGCAGGTTGTCACGCCCTCCTGGCCACACCCCCCTTCCTTGCAGAACTCTCCTCCTTTTCCACTCTTTTTTTTTTTTTTTTTTTTTTNGGGGTGCTGGGTACAGGCGAAGTTAGGACCAGATCAGTCCCCAGGGATGCAGAGGGTGCTGGGTACAGGCGAAGTTAGGACCAGATCAGTCCCCAGGGATGCAGAGGGTGCTGGGTACAGGCGAAGTTAGAGGATCCCAGTAGCCCAAATTCCAAGGGTCCTGTTTCACCAGGGTGCTTAACTCACGAGACCAGAGTAAAGTTACCTGTTTGCCCTGCTGACCACGCCCTCCTCAGCCTGAGCTGCTATCTGAGACCTGGATCTGGAAGCATGTTTTTGAGACATCTGAACTAATAGAAAAAACGCTCTTCATTCCTGTTGCCTCCATGTCTGTCCTCTGGCCCAAACAGCCCAGATCTCGCACAGTTAAGGCCTTGCTGCTGGTTCACATCCTACTACAGCAACTTTGCCCTGTCTTAACAACACAAGGAGGAACTCCCAGGAGACCAACTGAGAGATGGCTTGCAGGCCCCAGCCTTGACCACCAGAGGCCGCTTCTGAGCCAGAGCTGCATCTCATCGATCTCGCCGCTGTCACCTTCCCCTGTCGGGCCCTAAAAACAGTCTACAACAAAAACCATCTGAATGAAGAGGTGCTTGAACCCCGCAAACACCACCCCCCCGCCCCCGCCCCAGGCAAATCTGTCTAGTTCTCAGGCCTCGAATCACTCCTTACACTCACCTTGAAATTCAATTACTGTGCTCCTCAAATTCTAAAATCTAGACCTAAACTCACTCTATGCTTTGGTACCCCTCCCTCATTGCTTTCTCAAATGAAAAGTCAAACCTGTAGATTGTCCCCTTAGGCCAGTTAGAAAAGGCAGCTGAAGCTGACCTGATGGAGTCTTAATTCTGCTTATTAACTTGTTCTAGAGACAAAGAGCCTCTCTGCCAGGAGCATCTGCATTGGGCAGGCTCTGGGGTCAAACGGGTCTGGGCTTAATTCCTGGCCCTACCTGTTATTAACAGTGCAATCAAAGAGCAACTTACTTCCTCTTTCTATGTCTGTGTCCCCATCTATAACTGGGATGACGTCCACCTCAAAAGGTTATGGTTGAAACTAAATGGGGGAAATGTACCTCAAGTGATCAGAACAGTACCTGGCACAAAGTGAATCCCCAGCCAATGGGATCTGTGACCAGGCTGGCAGTATAACAAGGAGAGAAGCGTGTGTTCTCAGATGACACAGAAAAGCAGGAATGGCCAGCCACAGTCACCAGGCCACAGTCCTCTGAGCTGCCAGCCCCAGAGGCTCCAAAATTCTGAAGGAGACAAGCTGACGCACCCACTCTCCCAATGGTCAAGTCACTGATAAAAGGCCCTTCAAAGTCCCAGGGTTCTTTTTTCCTTGACGATGAATAGAAGTCATGCATTCTAGAGTAAGAAGCAAATTTGAGTGCTTTGTTCATAAATGAAGAAAAGGGCTATCTTGGGTAGAGGCTTAAGAAACAAGAAAACTAGATAAAATCTGGCCTTGGACTGGATCTGGGGTTTTGACCAAATCAGCTGTCCAGTACAGGACATTTGGGGGATGTGATATTTGGGTATCAGAATGGACTGGACACTGGGTTTGATGAAAACGTTCTAACCTGAGCAGGTGGAGCTCGTGATCCTGAAGATGCAGGCTACAGACAGTAGCTGACTAGATCCCATTTATTTACACAGAAGGAATTCAGAAAAACAACCCACAAGAGTGCACTGAGCTACAGGCAGAGACAAGCTCTAGGTGGGGCCATGTGGCAGTTTTATTTTCTTTCAAAATCAGTATTGGAGGGTTTTAGACTGGAAGAATTTTCATTCTTCAATCCCTGGGGTGGGGGGGTGAAAGCAGTCCCTCCTCTTCAAGGCTTACGCATTTAACCCCTGCCCCCCAGCCACTCTGGTCGCTCGTGGTCCTCCCGCAGCCACTTTCTCTCTCACACCTCTGCCCACATAAGGGCCTCACTCCCCACAACAGCCCATTTCCCAAAAGCTCTCCTGCAGGTTGTCACGCCCCTCCTGGCAACACCCCCCCCTTCCTTGCAGACTCTCCCCCTTTATTCCACTCTTGTTGTTGTTTTTTTTTTTTTTGTTTTGTTTTTTTGGTCTTTTTTGAGACAGGGTCTCCCTGTAGCCCCAGCTGTCCTGGAACTCACTGTAGACCAGGCTAGCCTCGAACTCACAAAAATCTGCCTGCCTCTGTCTCCCGAGTACTAGGATTAAAGGCGTGCGCCACCACACCCGGCCTTTTCCACTCTTAAATCTAGGTTCCTTGGGCTGTCTCAAGCTTTTTTTCCTCTACCTCTCTGCGCTCTGTGAGTATCTCATCTACCTTAGGACTTACGAATTGTTTTTAATGTTCCCATCTTAAAAACACATCTCCTCACTTGCAAAGTGTCCCAGCTGGAACCCTGGATGTCTCCTTACTCTGTGTCCACCCCTACTTCCTACATGATCCTCAATCCATCGCCTTCCACGCCCCTACACCGCCAGCCCCCAGGTCCTCCACACCGTCTGTCCTGGGCCACTACAACCCCTTCTACACTTACTGTTGACTTCCAGTCGGTGCCTCCAGTACTCCCCTCACTCTGTCGTGAGGGGCTTTCTGAATGGCAAACCTAAAATCATATCCCTGACTAAACCCCCATGGATCAACCCCTGCATCACCTATAAGCATGTGTATTCTGTCTCATTCTCTGGTCTAGGAGCCGTGCTGAAGGCTGCTTTGGGAAGATCTGCACACCCATAAAAGTGGCTTCCGCAATATAACCAGGCCTGCCCAGGGCCCCTGCTAGTTACCACAGTATCTACATCCAAATCTTAGTGTAGCCTGAGAAGCACCCAGACTCTTCTCCAGGAGGCCCTGACTGGGAATGGAAAGGTGCCACTGTTACTTCTAAGAGAGAAACTCACCTAGTCAAAAAGGGAGAAAGTCCTAGAAGTACAAACCATGCCCAGGGCCCCCTGCCCCGGCTCCTGCATCCAAACAGGCGTCCTCATTCAGGACTTGGGGGCTGGCCCTACTCCACAACCAGGGAACATGTCAAGGCTGCCCCGGGGGGGCAATCTGGGAAGAAAAAACAAGCAAGGGAATGAAAGGGTCACAGGAGGACACAGAACTGACAGCAAGGTGTGGGGGAGTAACTCTGCCCAAGTCCCCATTCCTGGCATTGTCAGAGGGCTGCAGCATAGGTCATTAACCTTTGTTCCAGCCCGAAGGTGAAGCAGCCAGAGGCTCTAAGATCCCCCACAGAGCAGGCGAGGGTAGAGCCCACAGTACTCACCCTGTTACGGTAGATGGCGCTATACTTGGCCAGGTTCTTGTCTCTGCAGCCACCCCAGCCTAAAAGAATCACCACAGGCTTTCGTATCCCGGCCTCCTTCTCATCTTGGCTGGGGCTGTTCGCTGAAACACAGATGGGGACTGTCAGCAGCTGAGGGAGGCAGGCAGGGGGCTCTGGCTGTCCTAGGGTCAGCACCAGTGTGGCGGTGGGAACCAGCAGGTGCCAACCCCTGTGCTCCAGTCTCCCATGCGACTCCCGACCCTGTCCTTCCAGCCCACCTGCCTTTTTGTAGAGCTCTTGGGAGACACCATGGTGTCACTGGAAAAACCCATGTGAGGGCACCTTCCTTTAGTAACTCAAAGACAACCCAGGACAATAAAGTGAATACCCTTTTGAGACAGCTTCAACTTCCAGCCACCAGGACACCACAACCCATGTAGGGATAAAATCAACCTTGGTAACTGTTTTTCTTTCTTTTTTCAAAATGCATTTACTTTTGTGTAGAGGTCAGAGGACAAACTGAAGGAGTTGGTTCTTCTACCATGGGGGTCCTGGGGACTAGACTCAACCCTAGGTGACTTCTGAATCACTTTTTGCCTTGCTTTTTGAGACAGAGCCTTTTGTTGAACTCTGAGCTCATTGATTTGGCTAGGCTGGGCAGCCGGTGCACTCCAGGGACCCACCCATCTCTGTGTCTGTCCAGCACTGGGTTCCAGCTGTAGGCCACCACGCCCGATGTTTATGTGGGCACTAAGAACCTGGCCTCAAGTCCTCATGCTTGCACAGCACACACTTTGCCCATGAGCCATCTCCCCAACCCCCAAGTGACTTTAAAAATATTTTGTGTAAATATTCTGTGTTGGGCTGGAGAGATGGCCTAGCGGTTAAGAGCGCCGACCGCTCTTACAGAGGACGCGAGTTCAATCCCCAGCACCCACATGGCGGCTGAGAACCGTCTGAAGCTCCAATTCCAGGAGAGCTCCAGTTCCAGGGGAATCCGAGACCCTCTTCTGACCTCCGCGGCGTTGCACGACACGGGTGCACAGACTTGCATGCAGACAGTACATTCATACACATACAAAAATAAATAAAATTAATTAAAAAAAAATTTTGTGCTGCTGGATTAAACCTAGGACACCAGGCATGGAAGGCAAGTGCTCTATCCCTAAGCTATACCTTAAATCCAGGCTCTGGCATTTTTAAATGGTTAAAAATAATCATACCGGGGCTGGAGAAATGGCTCCGCAGTTAAGAGCAACTCCTGCTCTTACAGAGGACCGGGGTTCGATTCCCAGCACCCACATGGCAGCTAAAAACCATCTTTAACTCTAGTTCCAGAGGAATCCGACATCCTCTTCTGACCTCCGCAGCATTGCATGACACAGATGCACCAACCTACATGCAGACAGTACATTCATACACATAAAAAAAAAAATCATACCTATAAGCCTGGTACTTGGGAGGCTGAAATAAGAGGACAGAGAATTGGAGTCTAGCCTAGGCTAAGACCCCAGTATCCAAAAAATAAAATCATGATTTTTTTTTGACATATATAAATTCTATGAAATTTAAATTTATATGTATACGCACAAAAAAGTCTTCTTAGAAGTTTGAGAATGTGAGTCAGTAGTAAACAGCTTGTCTAGCATGCAGAAAGCTGGGAATTCAATCCTCAGCACCACAGAACCTCAGCATGGTACTGCGAACCTTGTAAGTCCGACACTTAGGAAGTAAAGGCAGGAGATCAGAAGTTCAAGGCCATTCTCAGCTACACAGTAGCTAAGGCCAGCCTGGCTACATGAGAATGCATCTCAAAAAGAACCAAAAAAGGGGGCTGGAGAGATGGTTCAGTGGTTAGAAGCACTGGCTGCCTTCTAGAGGGCCTGGGTTCAGTTCCCATCACCTACATGACAGCTAACAATCATAACTCCAGTTCCAAGGGGATCTGACACCTTCATCTGGCCTCCAAGGGCACTGCAACATATGGTGCATCTACATACAGGCAAAACACTCATACACATAAAATAAAATTATTTAGTTAAACAGAAACAAAGATAAAATATCCAAACAGGGGCTGGAGAGATGGCCTAGTGGTTAAGAGCACCGACTGCTCTTGCAGAGGACACGGGTTTGATCCCCAGCATCCACATGGCGGCTGAGAACTGTCTGAAACTCCAATTCCAGGAGAACTCCAGTTCCGACACCCTCTTCTGACCTCCGAGGCAATGCATGACATGGGTACACAAACCTACATGCAGACAGTACATTCATATACATAAAAAATAAGTTTAGCTGGGCATGGTGGCGCATGCCTTTAATTCTAGCACTTGGGAGGCAGAGGCAGGCGGATCTTTGTGAGTTCAAGGCCAGCCTGGTCTACAGAGTGAGTTCCAGGACAGCTGGGGCTACAGGGAGACCCTGTCTCGAAAAAGACCAAAAAATAATAATAATAATAATAAGTTTAAAAATTAAAAAAATTAATTAATTAATTAAAAAATCCAAACAGGCCAGGTGTGATAGTGCACACCTTTAATCCCAGCATTTGGGAGGCAGAAGCAGGCAGATCTCTGTGAATTCAAGGCCAGCCTGGTCTGTAGAGTGAGTTCCAAGACAGCTGGAGCTCCAGGGAGACCCTGTCTCAAAAAAACCAAAAAAAAAAAAAATCTAAACAGGAGAACTGAGTAAGACACCACAAGCAAAAACATGAGGCAAACTAACTGAGACCCACTCCACTGAGTATCAGGGAATAGCTGGTATCTTCCAAGGCAAACTGAGACCCATACCACCCCACTATACTGAGAATCAGAGAACAGCCAGTATCTACCAAGGCAAACTGACTGAGACCCATACCATACCACTATTCTGAGTATCAGAGAATAGCCGGTATCTACCAAGGCAAACTGTGACCCATACCACCCCACTATTCTGAGTATCAGAGAACAGCCAATATCTACCAAGGCAAACTAACTGAGACCCATACCATCCCACTATACCGCAGTATCAGACAACGGCCAGTATCTACCAAGGCTTAACCCTCAGAACACACCCGTGAGGGCAGGGATTCTTACGACAGATACGGGAGCTGAGGTAGAGTGAGGTTACGGGGATCTGCTTGTGGTCTGAGGTAGAGTGAGGTTACGGGGATCTGCTTGTGGTCTCATTAGGAGAACGGCTGGCCTTTCCGTCTGATTCTGCTCCCAACCCAAACCTTCTCTTGCTCCTTCAGCTCTGTCCATCGCTAGAAGCATGCCACCTTCAGTAAGGTGCTGGGGGGCACGGGCCGGGTGTATGCACCATGCCTGCATGTGAAGAGGCCTTCCTGCAACCTTGTCCAACTGACCTCATGTCATTTCCCCTGTGGGATGAATACCACCTGCTCTAGGGAACATTTGTACAAGGCCTGTCTGTAGCTAGGCAGCCCCATCAGAAAGGGCTGGTGCAGACCCTTCCAAGGACTGAGCCACTTGGCTATGCTCAGCTGCCACCTGAAATTTATAGATGCTGGTGGTGACCCGGCAACAGTAAATTTCAAGGCTAGTTAAAAGGATGGTAAATATAAATCACTAACCTTTGGACATAGGGAAGACAACAATTTCCTGTGGAAATTAATGTGATTGAAAAGTTCAATGTTCCTGCTCTCTAGTGGTGGTGACTTTGGCCTTCAGAGATTAACTGCCTGCACCCGAGGGGCTCTAACCTGGTTGCAACTCAGCCTGGGACAGAAGCTTCCAGTGCCTCCGTCCCTTGCTGACACCTGCCAGCTCTCCCAGCCTCCACCAGCTCCCTCTTTCTTAGCCTTGTGTCCCCAGTCTTCTGCCAGGGCAGCTCATCGCCTCCACAGGCCTTTCTGTGTTGGTAAGGCCCAGGCTATGAGGCTCAAGCCATCCCAGCCTCCTAGGCTGACCAATGTATTCACATGTGATAAATCTCTGGGGTCAAGCCACTAGATTTCTCAGACTCTTCCCTGGGAGAAGACAACCAAGGTAGTCACATCCACTGGTGGTCACAGAATGACAATGCTAGCCCCCAGTGGCACATTTCTAATCTCAGGTTGAACAAGTCCTCAGGACCTCCAAACTCTCCTTCCCATGCTGGGATCTGGAGTTCCACTCAGCTCCAGAGTGGGGTCCTGCTGGCTCCCTTCCTACGAATGACTCTACCAGATATGCATCTCATTGGAGATACTGGTGCTTACTCCCAGAGTCCAACCATTCTTCAGTTCTTAAAGAGGAGGAACAGATCCCTCTACTCTATAGCCAGGCCCTGGAGGCAGCTCCTGGTGTCAGTTGCATGTTAGGCCGCAGCCCTCATCTGCTCTTTAGATTCTATGTCTGAAGTGACAAATCCCAGAAAATTCAAGGTGTCGTGGAAACAGGGCTGGGAAAGTGACAGTGACTGGGAAAGGAAGTCAGGTTCACTGTGGTGGCCTCAAAGGAATGGAAGCATACAGGGTAGGGTTGTGATGTCATAACCCATCTAGGCTGTAGAAAGCAGCCCTGGGGGCTGGGACCCTGGAGGTCAAGGAGTAAAGGGCAAAAAGGCAGCCAACAGCAGGACTGGGGCCTGATTCTGCTTCGCCGGGGTTTTAGTCCATCACATTGCAGAATGAAGATTGTGGAATGGGGGAAGTAGCATGATCCACTCTGTTACTACGCAATTGTGTAACCTCTGTCTCTCTCCCCTTAACCAGCAGGTTCTGCAGCGTAAGAAGTCAAGTCTATTGTGTTTATTGCCACATGCCCAGTGGCCAGCAGCACGGCTGGCCTACACAGTCACTCAGCAGATACACAGTGAATGAAGACACAGCTGCAGAGCGAAGGGCGGATGTGAGGGGGAAGGTGCCGTTCTTCTCATCCCCCATCACCCTTTCCAGAGTAACAGAAGCAGGTGCAATGACAACTGTTATATGTCAGCACATCTGGACCACAGGTCCTCTGCCCTCTGATACAAACTGCTGCTCCTGTCTTGCTCACTCCATGGCCATATCACCTCTGCCCGTCCTGCTGCTGCTCTCCAGGCAGGGACAGTGTCTCTGTGGCAACTCCCCTGTAAGTCAGTGAAGACTTTGCCTCCTGGCCTTGACTTGCCATGACCCTGTGCAGTCACTCAGGTATATATCCACCTTATAGATCCATTGCAAACCTCCCTCAATACAAAGAGCTAACAAAGGACCTGGAGAGATGGCTCGGTGATTAAGACGGTTGCTGCTCTTGCAGAAGACCTGAATTCAGTTCCCAGCACCCACATCAGGCAGCTTATAACCACCTGTAACTCCAGCTCTAAGGGATAAGATACCCTCTTCTGGCCTCTGAGGGCACCAACATGGATGTGCATACACAAACACACAAAGCACTAAAAGAATGTTCTGTGTCAGGTACTATTCTAAGGACTCTGTGAATTCACCAGACAGCAAATTGCATTCCCAAAGTTGTACAAGTAGTAAGCACTGAAGCTGAAATCCAAACACAGTGTGTTCCAACTCTAGGGACCAGCTGTATCTGATAGCCCAGATGGCTCCCTGGGTAGCAAACCCCAAGATCCAGGTCTAAATCAGCATCACCTCAGAGATCCAACCCTGTAGCACATGGCTGTCTCCTGTCTACTGACTGACGCCCTCCCTCAATGACCAACTCCATCTCCTGCTCCTCTTCCTTTTCCTCAAGGACTGACCCCCCAGTCAGAACCTCCCCATGTGTATCTCATCCAGTCCTGTGACCATTCTAGGTGTTAGCTACTATAACTATTTCCATTTATAGAGGAGAAAACTAACACAGAGAGATTCTATCCTTCTCCCAGCACAATCTCACAGACAGGAAGCAACAGAGCCAACTCCCCTCTCTGGACCTCTGGGCTGTACTGCAGCCAGGCTTCGTACACACCCTATATTCCCCAGCTCACGATGCTGATGCTTATTTGTGTTTTGATGTTTTTGAGACAGGGTCTCTCTATAGCCCCAGCTGTCCTGGAACTCACTATGTAGATCAGGCTGGCCTTAAATCCACAGAGATCTGCCTGCCTCTGCCTCCCAAATGCTAGGATTACAGGTGTGCACCACCTCACCTGGTCTGATGCTTATTTTTAATTAATGCACACTCCACCTACAGAGCTGACCCACTGTTCATCCCAGAAGCCCTCCTGGAAGAGACCCCCCAACCCTTCTGAAACCCCAACCCCAATCATCAGGCTAGGTGGACACACCCGCTAACACCACACTCTCATCATCCTGCACTGACTGGTCATCAGGGAAGTGAGGAGGCTATTGCGACCTGCAAAGCAAGAGATGGAGAGGACCCCAGCAAGGCAGCAGGGAAGAGGGGACAGAGCTGGGAGAATGCTGCATACCCCAACTTCCAGCACTCAGGAAGCTGAGGCAGGAGAATCAAGAGTTCTAGACCAGCCTGAGTTGCACAGCAAGAAAAAGAAAGCCGAATCGAAATAATTCAGGAACATGTCACGTCTCAATAGATCATATACATCAATATAAGAATTCAAACTCTAGCTGGGCATGGTGGCGCACGCCTTTAATGCTAGCACTTGGGAGGCAGAGGCAGGCGGATCTTTGTGAGTTCAAGGCCAGCCTGGTCTACAAAGCGAATTCCAGAACAGCTGGGGCTACAGGGAGACCCTGTCTCGAAAAGACCAAAAAAAAAAAAAAAAAGAATTCAAACTCTAGGGGCTGGAGAGATAGCTCAGGGGTTAAGAACACTGGCTGCTCTTCTAGAGAACCCAGGTTCAGTTCCCAGCCCCCACATGGCGGCTAATGACCCTCCATAACTCCAATTCCAGGGGATCCGATGCACTCTTCATGGGCATTGCACAGCATGGATGCACTTACATACAGGCAGGCAAATTCAAACTCGGGGTGAGGGGTGGTGCCTGGACAGATGGCCTAGTGGTTAAGAGCACCGACTGCTCTTACAGACCTGGGTTGAATTCCCAGGGCCCACATGGTGGCTAAGAACTATCTTTAAGCTGGGCATGGTAGCAAATACCTTTAATCCTAGCACTCAGGAGGCAGAGGCAGAGGCAGAGGCAGAGGCAGAGCAGAGGCAGAGGCAGAGGCAGAGGCAGGTGGATCTCTGTGAATTCAAGGCCAGCCTGGTCTACAGAGTGAGTTCCAGGACAGCTGGGACTACAAGGAGACCCTGTCTCGAAAAGACCAAGAAACAAAAAACAAAAACAGTTAAGAGCACCAACTATTCTTGCAGAGGACCTGGGTTCCATTCCCGGCACCCACATGGCAGCTAACTCCAGTTCCAGGGGAATCCGACACCCTCTTCTGACCTCTGTTGCATTGCATTACACGGGTGTACCAAACTACATGCAGACAGTACACTCATACACATAAAAAATAATTAATTAATTAATTAATTAAGAAAAGAGTACTTTCTTGGTCTGGAGAGATGGCTCAGAGGCTAAAAGCACTGGCTCTTGGGGCAGGAGAGTGGGTAAGAGCACTGGTTGCTCTTGCAGAGGACTTGGGGTCAGTTCCCAGCATCCACATGGTGACTAACAACCATCCTGCACTCCCACCCTCCACAGGCATTGCATGACACAGGTCCTCCTACCTATATGCAAACAATACATGAATACACATAAAAATAATAAAATCATTTTTATGTGTATGGGTATGTGCTGCTTGCCTGTCTGTAAGCACATCCCTGTCAATCAATGCCTGCGGAAGTCAGAAGAGGACATAGTATCCTCTGGAACTGGAGTTATGGAGGGTTGTTAGCCACCATGTGGGTGCTGGGAACCGAACCTGGGTCCTCTGCAAGAGTGGCCAGTGCTCTTAACCACTGAACCATCTCTCCAGCCCAATAAATAAAATATTTTATAAAATTAAAAATAAATTAAAAAAAAAGAGTACTTTCTAAAGCAAGTTGTTTTTTTTCTTCGTTTGAATGTACTGTCTGCATGCAGGTTTGTGCACCCGTGTCATGCAATGCTGCAGAGGTCGGAAGAGGGCATTGGATTCCCCTGGAACTGGAGTTAAAGACGGTTCTCAGCCTCCATGTGGGTGCTGGGGATCGAACCCGGGTCCACTGCAAGAGCAGTCAGTGCTCTTAACCGCTAGGCCATCTCTCCAGCCCCAGCAAGTTGGTTTTTTTAAAGCTCCCAGAATGAAGACAATATCTGCAAACCATATATTTGATGTGGTGCTTGTGCCCGGAATATATAAAAACTTAAAATTTAAAGCCAAAACAACCCAATTTTGCTTGTGTGTATATGTGTATATGTATGTATTTGTATGTATGACAGGGAAAGGGGAGAGAGAGAGGGAGTGTATGTCTGTCTGTATGTCTGTCTGTATATGAGGGAGTGTGGTATCTGTTTGTGGGGTATGCACATGTGTGTGGGAGGATGTTCTCTGTCCTGCTCTATTACTCCTCACTTTATTCCCTTGAGCCAGGATGTCTCACTAAATGGGAGCAAGGCTGGCAGCCAGAAAGCCCCAGCCACCCTCCTGTCTCTGCCCACAGCTCTGGAGTTACAGGTGTGTACGTGGCCATGCCCAGCTTTTTCACATGGGTACTAGGATCTGAGCTCAGGCCCTCACTGTTTCCAGAACAAGCGCTCTTGGTGTATGCCCACTGTGCCCTCTCTCCAGGCCCTCTCCCTAATTTTAAATAAGCAAAGGATTTGAACAGACATTTCTCCAAAGAAGATATACAAATGGCTAATAAGAAGTACGCAGTGCACCAACCTACATGGAGACAATACACTCATACACATAAGAAAATAATAAATTAAAAAAAAAAGAGAGATTGTACTGAGATCTGTGAAGAGGCTTTAAAAACAAAGTATGCAAAAATATGTTTGGCATCATAGTCATTATAGAAATTAAAGTCAAAATGGCAAGAAACTTTTGCTTTACATCTCCTGGAATAACTATAACCAAAATGTCAGATAAGAGCAAATGCTGAAGCCGGGCATGGTGGTGCACGCCTTTAATCTAGCACAGGTGGATCTTTGTGAGTTCAAGACCAGCCTGGTCTACAGAATGAGTTCCAGGACAGCTGGGGCTACAGGGAGACCCCGTCTCAAAAAAAAGACAAAACACACACACACACACACACACACACACACTATATGTATATGTATATATATACATATATATAAAATCCCTTTTTATTTAATGTATATAAATGTATTGCCTGCATTGTACTTGCACCCATGCCTGCAGATGTCTTTTCCATGATTTTTTAAACCCATTTTATAAAATCAACATGGAGCTAATTCAGTGGGAGAACACTCACCTATTATCCACAAGGCCTTGGCTTCCAACCCACCACTGAGGGGAAAAAATGTAGCATTTAGGGGCTGGAGAGATGGCTCAGTGGTTAAGTACACCAACTGCTCTTGCAGAGAACCTCGGTTTGATTCCCAGCACCCACATAGCAGCTAAGAACTGTCTTTAACTCCAGTTCCAGGGGAATCCGACACCCTCTTCTGAGCTCCTTGGCATTGTACAACACAGGTGCACAGACCTATAACGCAGACAGTACATTCGTACACATAAAAAATAAATATCTGGGGGCTGGAGAAATGGCCTAGTGGTTAAGAGTGTCAACTGCTCTTGCAGAAGACCCTGGTTCGATCCCCATTTAGGGGCTGGAGAGATTGCCTAGCGGTTAAGATCGCCAACTGCTATTGCAGAGGACCCAGGTTCGATCCCCAGCACCCACATGGCAGCTGAGAACCGTCTTTAACTCCAGTTCCAGGGGAATCTGACACCCTCTTCTGACCTTTGCAGCATTGCAAGACACAGGTACACCAACCTACATGCAGACAGTACACTCATACACATAAAAAAAATTTAATGGGCTGGAGAGATAGCCTAGCAGTTAAGAGCACTGACTGCTCTTGCAGAGGACATGGGTTCGATCTCCAGCACCCACATGGAGGCTAAGAACCATCTGTAACTCCAGTTCCAGGAGAACTCCAGTTCCGGGGGAATCCCAGACCCTCTTCTGACCTCCACAGCATTGCACGACATGGGTGCACAAACAGACAGTACGTTCATACACATACAAAAATAAATAAAATTTTAAAAAATCTTAAAAAATACACACACACAAAAGTAGTATTTGGGACTGTAGAGGTGGCTCAGCAGTTAAAAGCACTGGCTGTTGTTACAGAGGACCCAGGTTCAGGTCCCAGAACCCACAGGGCAACTAGTAACTTTTGTAACTCCAGTTCCTGGGGATCTGATGCCCTCTTCTGGCTTCCTCAGGCATTTCATGTATGTATGTGTGCACTTACATACATGCAGACAAAAACACTCATATACATAAAACATAATTTTTTAAATTTTTTTTAAATTTTATTTATTTCTGTATGTGTATGAATGTACTGTCTGCATGCAAGTTTGTGCACCCCGTGTTGTGCAATGCCACGGAGGTCAGAAGAGGGTGTCGGATTCCCCTGGAACGAACTGGAGTTCTCCTGGAAAGTATTGGAGTTTCAGAGAGACGGTCTTCTCTCAAGAGCGGTTGGGCTCTTAACTGCTAGGCCCATCTCTCCAGCCCAAAATAAACATAATTTAAAAACTGTTAAAGCAGGGCTGGAGAGATAGCCTAGTGGTTAAGGCGACTGCTGTGCTAGTGGAGGACCTGATTTTAATCCCCAGCACCCACATCATGTGCTGAAAACCATCTGTAACCAGTTCCGGGGAATCTGACACCCCGTTTCTGACTCCGAGGCATTGCAGCGACACAGATTCGCAAACCTACATGCAGATAGTACATTCACAAACATAAAAAATAAAAAATAAAATTTAATTTTAAAAAATGTTAAGCAGTATGTATCACTTTGAAATGAAGGTTATAAGATTTTCCAGGAGTGGTGGTAACCAAATCAAGGCCAGGGCGGCCCATACCTTTAATCCTCACACTCTTGAGCAGAGCCAGGTGGATCTCAATGAGACAGGCCAGCCTGGTCTCCATAGTGAGTTCCAGGCCACTGAGCTACAGGGAGACTGTCTCAAAAACAAAAAAAAGAAAACATCCAGCACTCAGGAGGCAGAGGCAGGTGGATCTCTGTGAGGTCAAGGCCAGCCTGGTCTACATAGCGAATTCCCAGGATCGCTGGGGCACAGGAGACCCGGCCTCGAAAAAGCACACAAAAAAAAGAAAGAAAAAGAAAAGTAAAGAAAAACAGCCAAGTCAGGTAGAGGTCACAGCAACCCAGAAGCCTTAGAAATGAAGGAAACAGTTTTTTGTTTTCTNTCTTGGTGTATGCCCACTGTGCCCTCTCTCCAGGCCCTCTCCCTAATTTTAAATAAGCAAAGGATTTGAACAGACATTTCTCCAAAGAAAGATATACAAATGGCTAATAGGTTACGCAGTGCACCAACCTACATGGAGACAATAACACCATACCATAAGAAAAATAATAAATTAAAAAAAAAAGAGAGATTGTACTGAGATCTGTGAAGAGGCTTTAAAAACAAAGTATGCAAAAATATGTTTGGCATCATAGTCATTATAGAAATTAAAGTCAAAATGGCAAGAAACTTTTGCTTTACATCTCCTGGAATAACTATAACCAAAATGTCAGATAAGAGCAAATGCTGAAGCCGGGCATGGTGGTGCACGCCTTTAATCTAGCACAGGTGGATCTTTGTGAGTTCAAGACCAGCCTGGTCTACAGAATGAGTTCCAGGACAGCTGGGGCTACAGGGAGACCCGTCTCAAAAAAAAGACAAAACACACACACACCACACACACACACACACTCATATGTATAGTATATATATACCATATATATAAAATCCCTTTTTATTTAATGTATATAAATGTATTGCCTGCATTGTACTTGCACCCATGCCTGCAGATGTCTTACTTCCATGATTTTTTAAACCCATTTTATAAAATCAACATGGAGCTAATTCAGTGGGAGAACACTCACCTATTATCCACAAGGCCTTGGCTTCCAACCCACCACTGAGGGGAAAAAATGTAGCATTTAGGGGCTGGAGAGATGGCTCAGTGGTTAAGTACACCAACTGCTCTTGCAGAGAACCTCGGTTTGATTCCCAGCACCCACATAGCAGCTAAGAACTGTCTTAACTCCAGTTCCAGGGGATCCGCCACCCTCTTCTGAGCTCCTTGGCATTGTACAACACAGGTGCACAGACCTATAACGCAGACAGTACATTCGTACACATAAAGAATAAAATCTGGGGCTGGAGAAATGGCCTGAGTGGTTAAGAGTGTCACTGCTCTGCAGAAGACCCTGGTTCGATCCCCATTTAGGGGCTGGAGAGATTGCCTCAGCGGTTAGATCGCCAACTGCTTTGCAGAGGACCCGGGTTCTTGATCCCCAGCACCCACATGGCAGCTGAGAACCGTCTTTAACTCCAGTTCCAGGGGAATGAATCTGACACCCTCTTTCTGACCTTTGCAGCATTGCAAGACACAGGTACACCAACCTCACATGCGCCAGTACATCTAACACTAAAAAAATAATGTAATGGTAGCAGTCAGAGTTAGCCTACGTGCTAACGTTACAGGGCGTCTCCAGCACTGTGCAGCGTACAACATTGAGGACGAGTATGGGAACATCTCAGTATACTCGCATCCCAGGACATGACCTCGTGTCCATCCAGCATCATTGGGATCCATGCTTGCACACAGGTGTTCGCCTAACTCAACAGGCAGGACGTTATAACATCTATAATTCTTAAAATTAAATCACACGGTGGTCACAAAAAGATTAAAAAATTAAAAATAACCACCACACAATAGTATTGGATGTCGATGTGGCTCAGTTAAAAGCACTGGCTTTTTACAAAGGACCCAGGTTCAGGTCCCAGAACCCACAGGGCAACTAGTAACTTTTTAACTCCAGTTCTGGGGATCTGATGCCTCTTCTGGCTTCACTCAGGCATTCATGTATGTATGTGTGCACTTACATACATGCAGACAAAAACACTCATATACATAAAACATAATTTTTAAATTTTTTTTAAATTTTATTTATTTCTGTATGTGTATGAATGTACTGTCTGCATGCAAGTTTGTGCACCCCGTGTTGTGCAATGCCACGGAGGTCAGAAGAGGGTGTCGGATTCCCCTGGAACTGGAGTTCTCCTGGAATTGGAGTTTCAGACGGTTCTCGGCTGCAAGAGCGGTTGGCGCTCTTAACTGCTAGGCCATCTCTCCAGCCCAAAATAAACATAATTTAAAAAATGTTAAAGCAGGGCTGGAGAGATAGCCTAGTGGTTAAGCGCGCCGACCGCTCTTGCAGAGGACCTAGGTTTAATCCCCAGCACCCACATCATGGCTGAAAACCATCTGTAACTCCAGTTCCGGGGGAATCTGACACCCTCTTCTGACCTCCGAGGCATTGCACGACACAGATGCGCAAACCTACATGCAGATAGTACATTCACACACATAAAAAATAAATAAATAAAATTAATTTTAAAAAATGTTAAAGCAGTATGTATCACTTTTGCAATGAAAGTTATAAGATTTTCCAGGAGTGGTGGTAACCAAATCAAGGCCATGGCGGCCCATACCTTTAATCCTAGCACTCTTGAAGCAGAGCCAGGTGGATCTCAATGAGACTAAGGCCAGCCTGGTCTCCATAGTGAGTTCCAGGCCAGCTGGAGCTACAGGGAGACTGTCTCAAAAACAAAAAAAAGAAAACATCCCAGCACTCAGGAGGCAGAGGCAGGTGGATCTCTGTGAGTTCAAGGCCAGCCTGGTCTACATAGCGAATTCCAGGATCGCTGGGGGCACAGGGGGACCCTGCCTCGAAAAAAGACACACAAAAAAAAGAAAGAAAAAGAAAAGTAAAGAAAAACAGCCAAGTCAGTGAGGTCACAGCAACCCAGAAGCCCTTAGAAATGAAGAAACATTTTTTTTTCTATTGCTAAAAAACAAGTCCATCTCCCAGGCTCCTTTTTATCTCTCAACAAATAACACTGACATTGGAAACATAAGAATTACAAATAATTATGTTGTAGAACAATGCAAGTCATACACTAAGGCATAAATTAGATTTTGAATATCCCAGGGCCATATAGGGAAGACAAAGGAGAGGGTTTGACCAGACATAAGGGCGTTTTAACAGCAAGCCAGAAGCAAAACCCAGTGAGCTGATACTGCTGTCCTTACGTGCAAAGAAGAAAATGATCCCCCATTTTCTCCCCAGAAATGTTTCCTAGAATCTTGCTACTCCTATATTGAGAACAAATTATTTTAAATTTGCCTTTTGCAATGATAACATAGTAGACTACCACAGCACCTAAGAATCCACACTAGATAAAACCATGCCTGGGCTCAAGTTCTAGCTCTACCACTCAGTGACTATGAAGCAGAGCTGAAGCAAGTCCTCTATGCTTCATTTCCTCTACCTGTGAAATGGGGATAACAGTAGAGAACTCAGTAAGATCCTGGCTAGGGAGGGCTCGGCAACATCCCAGGCACAAAGAAAGAGTTCAATAAAGTGAAATTATTATTTCACAAGTAATCATGCTCACTGTAGAAGCAGAAAATGAGTATCTGATAAAATTGGAATTGTACTGTTTGTAATCTTCTCCTTCCGTTCAGCAATATATTGTGACCATCTCTCCCTGTCACTTTATATATTTCTACACCATTATTTTTAGTGGCTGCAGAGGGGCTGTAGAATGTTTCACACTTTATGGTAACCAATCTCCTATTATTGGACATGATGTTGTTTCCAGTTTGGAGCTATAACAAAATATTTTCACAGACATTCTTTTCTTTGTGCAAGCTCCTCACTGTGGCGTTGGATTCAAGCTCCCCTTAAATGGCCAAACAAGTCCTTCACTCCCAAGCTCTGGAGTAAGGCTCTCAGGCTGACCTGTGGTATTACATGGGACAAGATATTTCACATTCTTTATCTATGAAACAGGATTAAGGATACCCTTTCCTCACAGGGTAGCAGTAAGGATTCATGACATAATGAGAACTCCCAGTGGGCTGGCATGTGGATGGGACACAGGCATGGTCAACACGTAAGATGACAGAAGCTCAGAGAAAAGGAGACATGTGAAGGGCACATGGGTCTAGACCTCAAATCCAGAGCCTAAGACAATAACTGGCACAGAGAAGACCCTTAGGAAGACATTTTAATTGGTTTGTTAATGGATGAGAACAAAGACATGAAAATTTAAAGAACAACTAGAACTCATGCTCACTTTGGTAGCACATATACTAGAATTGGACAGATACAGATATTAGCATGTCTCCTGCATAAGGAAGACATGCAAATTCATGAAGGGTTGCAGATTTTTTTTTGTTTTTTTTTGGGGGGGTCTTTTTTGAGACAGGGTCTCCCTGTAGCCCCAGCTGTCCTAAACTCACTATGTAGACCAGGCTGGCCTTAAACTCAGAGAGATCTGCCTGCCTCTGTCTCCTGAGTGCTGGGACTACAGGCATGTGGCACCACCCCCAGCAGGGTTGCAGATTTTTAAGAATGAATGAATGAGGAGCTGGAGAGATGGCTCATCAGTTAAGAGCACTGACTGCTCTTGCAGAGGACCTGGCTTCAATTCCCAGCACCTACATGGTGGCTAACAACCCTCCATAACTCTAGTTCCAGGGGATCTGATGTCTGCTTCTGAACTCTTCAGTCACTATATGACACAGGTGCACTTACACATGTAAAATAAAAATAATAGCTGGGTATGGTGGTGCACACCTTTAATCCTGGTACTCCAGAGGCAGAAGCAGGTAGATCTCTGTGAGTTCCAGGCTAGCTGGGGCTACAGGGAGACCCTCTCTCTAAAAGACAAAAAAAAATTTAAGAATTAAAAAAAAATTTTTTTTTTGGTATTTTTGAGACAGGGTCTCCCTTTAAGACCCAGCTTGCCTGGAGCTCACTCTGTAGACCAGGCTGGAACACTTCACCACTAAACAGTAGCTGCAAAGGAAGGAAAGACAGTCTCTGCGCCCCACCTCACCCTCCGAAGACTGTCATTCAGCGCAGTCAGGTCAACCTGGAGAGAAACTGCAGAGACGAGTGAATAGATTCAGAGACAAGGGTGTCCCCATCTGCTTCTGACGTTTTCTATGACCCCAGCTCAGCTCTGGAGCCTGCGCTGTGAGAGTGAAGGTCACATAGAGCTGAAGCTTCCAGAAAGGCCAAGCAGGAGGAAGAAGCAAAAGCCCCCAAACTATTTCCTCTTGGAGAAGAGATTCAAGGAATCCAGGACATTGTCTCTTGAAGAGAAGGTAGTTTTTACATTGTATCTGCATCATTTTGAAACAATCTGCTCCTTCCATCCCTCCCTCCAGAAAACCACAGCTCTAGGAAGGGTGCCTATGCATGAGTCACTTGAAGCACAAAGAATAAACCCATGGCCAGGACATAGCCAACGCTGAACTGAGAGCAGAGACAACAGGAAGGAGGATGTGGTTCAAGAAAGGGAAGTGCTTTCTAACAATGGAGCCAGGTGTTTGGAAGGAAGCATCCAGCCAGCAACAGAATGCCCTCACAACCACAAAGGGATGCGGGATAATATGGCCCCTGAGATGTCTTCCAGTTCCAAGCCCCAGCTTCCTGAGGCAGTAAAGGGAGGCCCAGGGGAGGAAAGGCATGGACAGAGCACCTGCTCAGATCCAGCACACATGCAGCCACTACCCTGTTAACCCTCACTATCTTGGAAGGTTGTTATACCGGAGAAATCTATGGCTCAGAAAGGTTCAATAACATACCCAAACCAGGTTTAATGGTACAGGCCTGGAATGGCTAACTTCTGGACAGGCTGAAGCAAGAGTTGTAAGTTCAAGCCTACTTGAGCTTATTACAAAGTGAGTTCAATAACACAGGTGCACAAACCTACATGCAGACAGTACATTCATACACATACAAAATAAATAAAAATTAGAAAAAAAAAAAAACAAAGTGAGTTCAAGCCAGGTGTGGTGGCACAGAACTTTAATCCCAGGACTTGGGAGACAGAGGCATGTGGATTTCTGTGAGTCCAAGGCCAGCCTGGTCTATGTAGTGAGTTCCAGAACAGCTGGAGCTAAAGGGAAACCCAGTCTCAAAAAGACAAAAACAAAAAGATGGCTCAGAAAGTATCAGTGCTTGCCACCAAGCCGCATGACCCGAGTTCAACCTCCGGTATCCACGTGGGAAAGAAGGAAGCTGTCCTCTGACCATGACACATATGTATGCATGCGTACACACACACACACACACACACACACACACACACACGCACACACACATGCATGCACACAATTTAATAAAAAAAATTTTGAGACAGGATCTCACTATGTAGTCCTGGTGACCTAGTATGGACCACCATACCCAGCTTAAAACTTATTAAATTCATTTATTTTTATTCTATGTATGTGTTTTGCCTCCATATATGTAGATTAGCCCATGCATACAATGCCCATGGAGGCCAGAAGAGGACAGTAGATCCCCAGGAACTGGAGTTACAGACCGTTGTGAGCTGCCATGTTGGCGCTGGGAACCAAACCTAGCTCCTCTGCAAGAGCACCCAGTGCTCTTAACTGCTGAGCCATTTCTCTAGCTCCCTAAAAAAATATTTTTTACTGAACTTTTTTATGTGTTTCATACATAATTTTTCAGTCAGTCTTAACCCTCATTGTGCCCTTCTCCCTCAGCCACCTTCTCCCCAAGTTTACACCTTCTGTCACTTGTGCCATTGCCAAATTACTCTTCCCACTCACTTCTCAGTGCCAGCTCCTCCCCTGAGCTCTGCTTAGCCTATCAGGAATTTCTTTTCTAAAGAAGGCCAGGTCTTCCTCACCCAACCACCATCTTCCTCAGTCTTAGGCTCTGCTACCCATTTCTGCAGTTCTGTGCTGGGTTTTTTCCCAGTTGAGCTTGCATGCTGGTTAAAACAAAAAAAATTTTTTTAAGAGAGCTGAGTATGATACGGCTTAGTGGAAGAGCACCTGGCTAGCATGTATCCTCATACATGAGTTCAATCCAAGTCCCCCCAAAATAAACCAAGAATAATAACTTGCCAAAGCCACAGAGGGAAGAGCAAACAAATTAAGATCATCCACTGCCACCTGGACAGAGTTCCCACTCTCGTGGCCATGCAGAAGGCACCTCTATCCCTTTGCAGCTGAAAGGTCTCCAAGGGTAACTAATTAATGAATTTATCGTATGTGATACCAAAACTTTTCCCACCTATTTTCACTTCTATAAGCCCAAAGAGCCCTAAACCTTCGGATCCAGTTCTACAGAAAAACAGCGAGTTGGAGCCATCTGTTCTCAGGAGGTGAGGGCCTGGTACCCTCTCCTTCTAGATTCCAAACAAGGAACACACAAGGGTACCAAAGGGGCTGGAAGGCTCTCTTGAAGGAAACAAAGTCTGAGCCAAGACTTATGATGGGCCGGACAAGTGAGGGGGAGTGGAGGGCAAGGGCGACCCCAGGCAGGAAGGGGCAGACAGAGGCAGAAAAGCCATTTGGTGGTGTCAGAACGTCAAATTCATGTGGAACCGTGTAAGGCACAGTGATCAAAGAGGTAAGCTAGAGCGGCTAAATCATGAAGGACTTTGAATACTTTGCTATGGAGTCTTGGCTTAATTTACCCTGAGGGCAATAAGGAGCCACTGAAGGGTTTTATGCAGAGGGGTTATAGGATCAAGCCTTTGCATTAGCATGATTCTCCTGGGGGTAATCAACAAAGCTGAGTTGCTGGCAGTAACTGGAGGTGTGAAGGCACGCTCCTGAGACACACCCAAGGCTCAGGCTAATCTGTGCTCGGAGCCTCCTCTACCACAGTTCCCTCATCCACCAGTTCACACTGCTTTACAAACTACTATTATCTTATGGTGCATTCCACACATTTTTTTTTCAATGATATGACTGTAAAGTAAATGCCAACTACTAAACTTCCCTGTCAGGACCTATGTCGGGTCCTTGACAGAAGTACGCTCGGTTGTACAGCCAGCAATCCTGGTGAGAGAGCTTCCTGTAGTTGTCCTAGTTCTGCAGGGTAGGAAAACTGAAATTACCTTTGGTTTACCAAAGGTCATCCAAAATTACTTAAAGGGAGGATTTAGGATTTCAACAGAGTTCCACCTAGCCTAAACGGCTCGATTAACTGCCAGAGGGAGTGGACAGAGGCAGGATGAGGCAGGCTGAATCCCTGGCCTTTTCGGAGGACTGGAGATTAGGGGAGAGGAGTGGGAAGCCAGATCCCAAACAAAAGAACCAGGCAGGACCTCAGGCGGCCTCCAGCTACAGAAGCGAGCACAGCACCCTCCTGGGAAGCGCCGGGTGGGGAACACTGAACGCAGGGGAGGGGGCGGGGCCGAGCGAGGGGCGGGGCTGTGCGCCCCTCAAACTCCATCCAGGACCCGCGGGACCCCGGGAGGGGCGGGCCACGAGAGGGCGGAGCCGCGGGGCGGGCCCATCTGTCAGTCACCTCCCCACCCCTCCTCCTTCCATACTCTGGCTCCAGCAGGGTTGATCCGGGATCTCGATGGTGTAGTCCAGCTCGGCCGAGGCCATGGTGGAAGGTGCCGGCCTTCAGCACGGGCCTGCCGCCGGAACTCCCGCCGGCTCACCCCGCCTCGCCCCAACGCCCCCGGGGCCCCGCCCACTCCTGACACTGCCCAATCCCGGAGCCGCGCTCTGTGACCTCCCTCCCTAGCAACCACCGAGTCCCTGTTAACCTCCCGCAGCTCCCCTCCAACCCGGCCCTAGCAACAGGCCCCGCCCCCCCTGGTCTCTGGCCCACGGGCATTGGCTGATTCTCTGGACTTGGAGCAACGATTGGTCAGCTGAGACGCCGCTCAGGAGGAGTCCCTTCCCTCCCGTGAAGGTGAGCGTCCTGCCGGACAGTTACCGTGTTCAGGATGTGGGAAGGGAGCTCTCCTAACTGCGTCTTCTCATACCGGGTGGAAAATGTGCCCTTGGACTTGCATCGTCTAACTACAGTCTGGCATCCTCGACCAGCCGCAGCTCCGAGAGCTGGAGGCAGAAAAGCGTACAAAACTGCGTGAGGCGTTGCGTTTCGGGTCCATCCTCCCACCGGGTGGGTAGAGACAGGCTGGCTGGTTGGCTGGATGGATGGGTGGGAAGTCATATTCAGTTGATGACTTAAGGATGCCCTTTTCATGGGGGGTACCAAGGAACTAAAGAGTACAGCTTTCTTGCATTTAGCCATACGTTTAACAAATATTTACTGAATACCTGTCTGCCAGAGGCTAAGCTGCATATAGTTCCTTGGGGGTCTAATGAGTTCAAACAAACTTTGGCCCTGACTTCTATTAATCTCAGTGGCAGAGGAACCAACTTTAACCCTATGGGGAGGATATCACTACAGAATGTAATAGGGCACCTCAAGATTGCCCATGGCTACGCCATATTATGAGCCTCAGCTGAGCCCAGTAGTTAAAACAACTCAAAGTAGGGAAATAATAGAAAAGTGTAATTCAATGAACTGGAACAGGAGTTTTGAGAACAGGTCAGCTTGCATGTACCTGGTTTCTTTTTTTTTTTTTTGGTCTTTTCGAGACAGGGTCTCCCTGTAGCCCCAGCTGTCCTGGAACTCATTGTGTAGACCAGGCTGGCCTTGAACTCACAAAGATCTGCCTGCCTCTGCCTCCCAAGTGCTAGGATTAAAGGTGTGTGCCACCACGCCTGGCATACCTGATTTCTTAAGAAACTAACTCATTCTGCATGGCTTCCATATTTTATGCTTGGCTTGGTTTTAGAGAATAGGAATTGTTAGAAGGGTTTGGAAACTTAAACTTTCCACCCCTGGATATGGTTTTTCCTATATAAACAAACTGACTTGCCATTACACACTCTGGACAGGGGGTCTGGTGGGTAGTCATCAGCTGACTAAAGACTTGGCCTTATTTTGTGTCCGAGTGGTCTTCTCTGGTGAAATTACCTTATGGGGCTGGAGAGATGGCTCAGCAGTTAACAGCACCATCAGGCCCGCAGTTCCAGAATGGAGTCTACAATCGGTTCAGCTTTCTGGAGAGTGACTTTCAGCACTAGAAGGCTGTCTTTTCCATGTTCTTGGGCACAAAATACATATCCCTTCTTTGTAATGCAGCAGTCTCCATCACCTACCACACCTAGCCAATGGCCTGCATTGCTAATCTCTCATCCACCTGCACAATACTGTCCTTATGATGGTTTTATAAAAGAAAGGAAATGAAAGTGACTCAGACTCTTGAGCAGGCTGAAATCACATGCACTGAGCAAGACTTCCCCTCACAAGCTGCAGGCTGGACCTCATATGGTATTACTGCGAAACTTGCTCTTGCTGTTAAACTTTAAAACATCCCCAGGAAAGCTCATGGGGCTTCATCTTCTGTGGCTTAGGTGATGCAGATCCGTGAAACGAGGCCTCCTAATCACAGTCTGTTTAACTGCATACCTGTCAACTCTGAGAGAAGGGGAAGTGAGAGTAGAGAGGAGCAGAGCAACCCCTGCCATAGAATGCCCAAAACCTTTTAAGGAGCCTGTGTTTGATGAAGCCTATGGTGAAGGGCCAGAGATCTTAGTTCAGCCCCTTCCGGTTTGCCAGAGTCACAACAGTAGAGGTTTACTAACACTTTAAAGGGCAGAGATGACATAGATAAGCCAAGAACTAGGCTTCTGAGGGAGCACTATAATGAAGTTATAGGAGCCAAAGACACCATGAAGTCAAGTGCTGGTATAGAGATCAGCTTAAGTAAAGAAATAAATTCAGGGGCTGAAGAGATGGCTCAGTGGTAAAGAGCACTGCCTTCTCTTGCAGAGGACCTGGGTTCAATTCCCAGCACCCACATGGCAGATAACAACTGTCTGTAACTCCAATTCCAGGGGATCCAATGCCCTCTTCTGACCTCTGCAGGCACTGCATTACATGGGTACACTTACACACGTGCAGGCAATACACGGATACACATAAAATAAAAACAATAAGAATATTTTTAAAAAGAAATGCTCGGGGGGCTGGAGAGATAGCCTAGCGGTTAAGAGCACCGACGCTCTTGCAGAGGACCTGGGTTCGATCCCCAGCACCCACATGGCGGCTAAGAACCGTCTGTAACTCCAATTCCAGGAGAACTCCAGTTCCAGGGGAATCCGAGACCCTCTTCTGACCTCCGCGGCATTGCACGACACGGGTGCACAGACCTGCATGCAGACAGTACATTCATACACATACAAAAATAAATAAATAAATAAATAATAAAATAGAAATAGAAACCTAGACCAAAAATGCAAATGGATAATAAGGTGAAAGGAAGCAAAACACATCTTTCAATTACAACCTTAAATATTAATGGACTAAACTCCCCAATCAAAAGACATAGACTGGGAGATTGGATTAGGAAACAGAACCCATCTATATGCTGTCTACAAGAAACCCATCTCACTCTCAAGGATAGGCACTAACTTTCAGGTGAAGGGATGGAAAAAATATTCCAAGCAAATGGTACCAAAAAGAAGCAGGAGTTGCTATTTTAATATCAAACAAAATAGACTTCAAAGTAAAAGAAATAAGAAGAGACAAAAAAAGCCATTACATCTTTANGACCTGCTTCAATTCCCAGCACCTACTGGTGGCTAACCACCCTCCATAACTCTAGGTCCGGGATTTGATGGCCTCTTCTGAACTCTTCAGTCACTATATGACACAGGTGCACTTACACATGTAAAATAAAAATATCGCTGGGTATGGTGGTGCCACCTTTAAATCCTGGTACTCCAGAGGCAGAATCCCACAGGTAGATCTCTTGAGTTCCAGCTAGCGGGGCTACAGGAGACCCTCTCTCGAAAGACAAGAAAAAATATTTTTTTTTAAGAATTAAAAAAATTTTGTTTTTGGTATGTTTGAGACCGTTCTCCCTTTAACCCAGCGTGCATGGCGCGCACTCTGTAGACCAGCTGGAACCCTTCATCACACGAAACATAGCTGCAAAAGGAAGGAAGACAAGTCTCGGCGCCCCACCTCACCCTCCGAAGACTGTCATTCAGCGCAGTCAGGTCAACCTGGAGAGAAACTGCAGAGACGAGTGAATAGATTCAGAGACAAGGGTGTCCCCATCTGCTTCTGACGTTTTCTATGACCCCAGCTCAGCTCTGGAGCCTGCGCTGTGAGAGTGAAGGTCACTAGAGCTGAAGCCTTCCAGAAAGCCACGCACAGAGAACAAAAAACCCCCAAACTATTTCCTCTTGGAGAAGAGATTCAAGGAATCCAGGACATTGTCTCTTGAAGAGAAGGTAGTTTTTACATTGTATCTGCATCATTTTGAAACAATCTGCTCCTTCCATCCCTCCCTCCAGAAAACCACAGCTCTAGGAAGGGTGCCTATGCATGAGTCACTTGAAGCACAAAGAATAAACCCATGGCCAGGACATAGCCAACGCTGAACTGAGAGCAGAGACAACAGGAAGGAGGATGTGGTTCAAGAAAGGGAAGTGCTTTCTAACAATGGAGCCAGGTGTTTGGAAGGAAGCATCCAGCCAGCAACAGAATGCCCTCACAACCACAAAGGGATGCGGGATAATATGGCCCCTGAGATGTCTTCCAGTTCCAAGCCCCAGCTTCCTGAGGCAGTAAAGGGAGGCCCAGGGGAGGAAAGGCATGGACAGAGCACCTGCTCAGATCCAGCACACATGCAGCCACTACCCTGTTAACCCTCACTATCTTGGAAGGTTGTTATACCGGAGAAATCTATGGCTCAGAAAGGTTCAATAACATACCCAAACCAGGTTTAATGGTACAGGCCTGGAAGGGCTAACTTTCTGACAGGCGAAGCAAGAGGTTGTAAGTTCAGCCTACGTGAGCTTATTACAAGTGAGTTCGACACCGGTCACAAACCTACATGCAGACAGTACATATCATACACATACAATAAATAAAATTAGAAAAAAAAAAAACAAGTGAGTTCAGCAGGTGGGTGGTGGCACAGAACTTTAATCCCAGAACTTGGGAACAGAGCAAGTGGATTGCTGTGAGTCCAAGGCCAGCCTGGGTAATGTATGAGTTCCAGAACAGCTGGGCCCCCTTAAAGGAAACCCATCTCAAAAGAAAAAACAAAAGATGGCTCAAAAGTATCAGTGCTATGCCACCAAGCCGCATGGACCCGAGTTCAACCTCGCGGTAAGCCGTGGAAGAAGGAAGCTGCCCTGACCAGGACACTCTGTTTATGCATGAGTACACACACACAACACACACTCACAACACACACAACACACGCAACACACACATGCCAATGCACACAATTTAATAAAAAAAATTTTGAGACAGATCTCACTATGTAGTCGCTGGTGGACCTATAGGACCACCATACCCAGCTTAAAACTTATTAAATTCATTTATTTTATTTTATGGTATGTGTTTTGCCTCCATAGTATGTATATTATTTGACCCATGCATACAATCCCATTGAGGCCAGAAGGGACAGTAGATATCCCCGGAACTGGATTTACATACCGTTTGTGAGCTGCTATTTGGGTTCTGGGAACCAAACCTAGCTCCTCTGCAAGAGCACCCAGGCTCTTAACTGCTGAGCCATTGCTCTGTCCCTAAAAAATATTTTTAGGAAACTTTTTTATGTGTTTCATACTATTTTTCAGTCAGTCTTAACCCTCATTGTGCCCTTCTCCCTCAGCCACCTTCTCCCCAAGTTTACACCGTCTGTCACTTGTCATTTGTGCCAAATTATTCTCCCCCTCACTTCTCAGTGCCAGCCCCTCCCCCTGAGCTCTGCTTAGCCTATCAGGAATTTCTTTTCTAAAGAAGGACAGTTCTTCCGCACCCACCACCAGCTTCCTCATCTTATAGGCTCTGCTACCCATGGTTATCCATTTCTTTAGTTCTGTGCTGGGTTTTTTCCCAGTTGAGCTTGCATGCTGGTTAAAACAAAAAAAATTTTTTTTAAGAGAGCTGAGTATGATACGGCTTAGTGAAGGAGCACCTGCCTAGCATGGTAGCCTCGATCTATTTTCAATCCAAGTCCCCCCAAAATAAACCAAGAATAATAACTTGCCAAAGCCACAGAGGGAAGAGCAAACAAATTAAGATCATCCACTGCCACCTGGACAGAGTTCCCACTCTCGTGGCCATGCAGAAGGCACCTCTATCCCTTTGCAGCTGAAAGGTCTCCAAGGGTAACTAATTAATGAATTTATCGTATGTGATACCAAAACTTTTCCCACCTATTTTCACTTCTATAAGCCCAAAGAGCCCTAAACCTTCGGATCCAGTTCTACAGAAAAACAGCGAGTTGGAGCCATCTGTTCTCAGGAGGTGAGGGCCTGGTACCCTCTCCTTCTAGATTCCAAACAAGGAACACACAAGGGTACCAAAGGGGCTGGAAGGCTCTCTTGAAGGAAACAAAGTCTGAGCCAAGACTTATGATGGGCCGGACAAGTGAGGGGGAGTGGAGGGCAAGGGCGACCCCAGGCAGGAAGGGGCAGACAGAGGCAGAAAAGCCATTTGGTGGTGTCAGAACGTCAAATTCATGTGGAACCGTGTAAGGCACAGTGATCAAAGAGGTAAGCTAGAGCGGCTAAATCATGAAGGACTTTGAATACTTTGCTATGGAGTCTTGGCTTAATTTACCCTGAGGGCAATAAGGAGCCACTGAAGGGTTTTATGCAGAGGGGTTATAGGATCAAGCCTTTGCATTAGCATGATTCTCCTGGGGGTAATCAACAAAGCTGAGTTGCTGGCAGTAACTGGAGGTGTGAAGGCACGCTCCTGAGACACACCCAAGGCTCAGGCTAATCTGTGCTGGATGCCTCCCTCTACCACAGTTCCCTCATCCACCAGTTCACACTGCTTTACAAACTACTATTATCGTATGTGCATTCCACACATTTTTTTTTCAATGATATGACTGTAAAGTAAATGCCAACTACTAAACTTCCCTGTCAGGACCTATGTCGGGTCCTTGACAGAAGTACGCTCGGTTGTACAGCCAGCAATCCTGGTGAGAGAGCTTCCTGTAGTTGTCCTAGTTCTGCAGGGTAGGAAAACTGAAATTACCTTTGGTTTACCAAAGGTCATCCAAAATTACTTAAAGGGAGGATTTAGGATTTCAACAGAGTTCCACCTAGCCTAAACGGCTCGATTAACTGCCAGAGGAGTGGACAGATGCAGTATGAGGCAGGCTGAATCCCTGGCCTTTTCGGAGGACTGGAGATTAGGGGAGAGGAGTGGGAAGCCAGATCCCAAACAAAAGAACCAGGCAGGACCTCAGGCGGCCTCCAGCTACAGAAGCGAGCACAGCACCCTCCTGGGAAGCGCCGGGTGGGGAACACTGAACGCAGGGGAGGGGGCGGGGCCGAGCGAGGGGCGGGCTGTGCTCCCCTCAAACTCCATCCAGGACCCGCGGGACCCCGGGAGGGGCGGGCCACGAGAGGGCGGAGCCGCGGGGCGGGCCCATTCTTCCATCACCTCCCCAACCCCTCCTCCTTCCACTACTCTGGCTCCAGCAGGGTTGATCCGGGATCTCGATGGTGTAGTCCAGCTCGGCCGAGGCCATGGTGGAAGGTGCCGGCCTTCAGCACGGGCCTGCCGCCGGAACTCCCGCCGGCTCACCCCGCCTCGCCCCAACGCCCCCGGGGCCCCGCCCACTCCTGACACTGCCCAATCCCGGAGCCGCGCTCTGTGACCTCCCTCCCTAGCAACCACCGAGTCCCTGTTAACCTCCCGCAGCTCCCCTCCAACCCGGCCCTAGCAACAGGCCCCGCCCCCCCTGGTCTCTGGCCCACGGGCATTGGCTGATTCTCTGGACTTGGAGCAACGATTGGTCAGCTGAGACGCCGCTCAGGAGGAGTCCCTTCCCTCCCGTGAAGGTGAGCGTCCTGCCGGACAGTTACCGTGTTCAGGATGTGGGAAGGGAGCTCTCCTAACTGCGTCTTCTCATACCGGGTGGAAAATGTGCCCTTGGACTTGCATCGTCTAACTACAGTCTGGCATCCTCGACCAGCCGCAGCTCCGAGAGCTGGAGGCAGAAAAGCGTACAAAACTGCGTGAGGCGTTGCGTTTCGGGTCCATCCTCCCACCGGGTGGGTAGGACGGCTGGCTGGGTTGGCGGATGGGCTGGGGGGAAGTTCCATAGTCAGTTGATGACTTAAGGATGCCCTTTTTCATGAGGGGGTACCAAGGAACTTAAAGAGTACAGCTTTCTCTGCATTTAGCCCATACGTTTAACAAATATTTACTGAATACCTGTCTGCCAGAGGCTAAGCTGCATATAGTTCCTTGGGGGTCTAATGAGTTCAAACAAACTTTGGCCCTGACTTCTATTAATCTCAGTGGCAGAGGAACCAACTTTAACCCTATGGGGAGATATCAACTACAGCATCGGTAATAGGGCACCTCAAGATTGCCCATAGTCCCCTTGCCATATTATGAGCCTCAGTCTGAGCCCAGTAGTTAAAACAACTCAAAGTAGGGAAATAATAGAAAAGTGTAATTCAATGAACTGGAACAGGAGTTTTGAGAACAGGTCAGCTTTGATTGACTGGTTTCTTTTTTTTTTTTTTTGGTCTTTTCGAGCACAGGGTCTCCCTGTAGCCCAAGCTGTCCTGGAACTCATGTGTAGACCAGTCTGGCCGTGAACTCACAAAGATCTGCATGCCTCTGCCTCCCAAGAGTGCTAGGATTAAGGTGTGTGCCACCACGGCCTGGCATACCTGATTTCTTTAGGAAACCTACTCATTTGGCATGGCTTCCATATTTTATGCTTGGCTTTGGTTTTAGAGAATAGGATTGTTAAAGGGTTGGACACTTAAACTTTCCACCCCCCTGGATATATGGTTTTCCTATATAAACCAAACTGACTTGCCCATTCACCACTCTGGACGGGGGGTCTGGTGGGTAGTCATCAGCTGACTAAAGACTTGGCCTTATTTTGTGTCCGAGTGGTCTTCATCGGGGTGAATTACCTTATGGGCGGAGGCATGGCTCAGCAGTTAACACACACATCAGGCCCGCAGTTCCAGAATGGAGTCTACAATCGGTTCAGCTTTCTGGAGAGTGACTTTCAGCACTAGAAGGCTGTCTTTTCCATGTTCTTGGCACACAAAACATATCCCTTCTTTGGTAAATGCACAGTCTCCATGACACCTACCAACCTAGCCAATGCCTGCATTGCTAACTCTCATCCATCCACCTGCACAATACTGTCCTTATATGGTTTTATAAAAGAAAGGAACTGGAAAGTGACTCACTCTTGAGCAGGCTGAAATCACATGCACTGGCAAGACTACCCCTCACAAGCTGCAGGCCGGACTCAATAGGGTATTAACTGCGAAACTTGCCTTGCTGTTAAACTTAAAACATCCCCAGGAAAAGCTCATGGGGCTTCATCTTCTGTGGCTTAGGTGATGCAGATCCGTGAAACGAGGCCTCCTAATCACAGTCTGTTTAACTGCATACCTGTCAACTCTGAGAGAAGGGGAAGTGAGAGTAGAGAGGAGCGAGCCACCCTTGCCATAGAATGCCCAAAACCTTTTAAGGAGCCTGTGTTTGATGAAGCCTATGGTGAAGGGCCAGAGATCTTAGTTCAGCCCCTTCCGGTTTGCCAGAGTCACAACAGTAGAGGTTTACTAACACTTTAAAGGGCAGAGATGACTATAGTAAGATAAGCCTAGAGACTAGGCTTCTGAGGGAGCATAGATGAAGTTTAGGAGCCAAGACACCATAAAGTCAAAGTGCGGTATAGAGATAACACTTAGTAAAGAATAAATTCAGGGCGGAGAGATGGCTCAGTGGTTAAAGAGCCTCTTCTTTTTTTTTTGCAGAGGACCTGGGTTTCATTCCCAGCACCCACAATGTCAGATAACAACTGTCTGTACCCCAATTTCCAGGGAATCCCATGCCCTCTTCTGACCTTCTGCAGCACTGCATACCATGGGTACACTTACACACGTGCACGGCAAACACTGATACACATTCAAATAAAAACAATAAGAATATTTTTTAAAAAAGAATGCTGGGGGGCTGAGAGATAGCTACGCGGTTAAGAGCACCAGACGCTCTCGTGCAGAGGAGCCTGGTTCGATCCCCAGCACCCCATGGCGGCTAGCACCGCGGTAACTCCATTTCCAGGAGAACTCCCGTTCCCAGGAGGGAATCCGAGGACCCTCTCTGACCTCCGCGGCATTGGCACGGACACGGGTGCAAGACCTGCATGCAACAGTACAATTCATCACATACAAAAAAATCAATATAAAAAAAAAAAAAAAAAAAAGAATGCTCGGATATAGGACTGTTGCCCATTTCCTGTCACTCCCAGAGGAAGCCAGACATGAGAACCAATTGGTTAAAAGCCAGAATAATATGCAGTCGGAAGTGTGCAAGTCTACAGATGTGAGCCAGTTCCATCCAGGGGCAGCTGTCCTCTAGTACAGGAGGGGACCGCCATCCAGCAAAACCTGGAAGCCATGCTTCCCAGGGAGCCATTCTTGTCCACACAGCTGGCCCAGGGAAGTGTAGTTGATAAAGCAGTCCAAGGCAGCATCCAACAGGAGGTGTGCTTTCTGGATTTGATTTGGAACATAAAACAGAGAGAGAGAGCCAGAGCAATGTGATCTCCTGGAAAGAAAAAAATTTACGTTAAAGAGAAATGCTAGGTTGGTTGGACACCTTGGATCCTGAAGATTTAGAAGATGGTAAAGTGGAAGGGGATGCTAAACATAACGATGTATATGAGACAAACTTTTTCCACAAAATGAGTGAGCAGGGCTGCCCAAGTCTCCACCGGGGCAGGCTTTATCAAAAGGCTGACAGGGTGATGAGCTACAAATCGGCTGTCTGGCACTCTGTCATACATGGGAGCGCCCCTGTGGCTTCCAAAGTGAAGGAAGAGTATGAAACTTTCCATGGAGGTTTCCGGAAGAAATCTGCATGGCTCAGCAGGAGGACCTGCAGCCCAAAGTCGATGCAGCAGTTCAGTGTGATAGAGCTCCTGAGTTGTGTGAAGAGATAATATTGCGGTGCAGGGTGACTCTGAACACCTACCTGCATGAAGATGCTTCTGCTAAATCACATGCTGAGTGCACCCATGAAGGAAGAGTTTATTAATGCATTTGTCATGACCAGAAAGAACATCTTCCTCCTTTTGAATCAAGAAAACTCTAGTATGCAGCAAGCAAATTAAAGAAGATGTGCGGGGCTGGAGAGATGGCCTAGCGGTTAACAGCGCCGACCGCTCTTACAGAGGACCCGGGTTCGATCCCCAGCACCCACATGGCGGCCGAAAACCATCTGAAACTCCAATTCCAGGAGAACTCCAGTGCCAGGGGAATCCGAGACCCTCTTCTGACCTCTGCGGCATTGCACGACACGAGTGCACAAACCTGCATGCAGACAGTACATTCATACACATACAGAAATAAATAAAAATTAAATAAAAAAAGATGTGCAAGTGGAGTATGATAGCACATGCCTTTATTTATTTATTTTTTGGTCTTTTTGAGACAGGGTCTCCCTGTAGCCCCAGCTGTCCTAGAACTCACAAAGATCCGCCTGCCTCTGCCTCCTGAGTGCTAGGATTAAAGGCGTGTGTCACCAAGCTGCCCGGCTGGTAGCCCATGCCTTTAATCTCAGCTCCCAGGAGGAAGAGGCAGGTGCATCTTTGTGAGTTCAAGGCCAGCCTGGGCTACAGAGCGAGTTCCAGGACAGCTGGGGCTACAGGGAAACCCTGTCTCATAAAGACCAAAAAAAAAAAAAGGAGGTAGAAGAAGAAACTACATTGGGCTTTGGTGATGAGATACATTGGGCTTTGGTGATGAGATACCAGCCCTACTCTTTTTTTTAATTTTTTAAATTTATTTTTGTCTGTGTATGAATGTACTGTCTGCATGCAGGTCTGTGCACCTGGTCATGCAATGCAGCAGAGGTCAGAAGAGGGTGTCAGATTCCCCTGGAACTGGAGTTAAAGACGGTTCTCAGCCGCCATGTGGGTGCTGGGGATCGAACCTGGGTCCTCTGCAAGAGTGGTCGGTGCTCTTGACTGCTAGGCCATCTCTCCAGCTCCCAACCCCACTCTTAACCCTTAGGATATAAAAGTAGAAGCAGCATCCAACAGGGAGGGGCCCCAGCCTTGACACTGGCCAGAGCTGGGCAGAGTGACTGTGGAGAAGCTGAGAAAGAGGAAATCTAACCAATGAGGAATGAGAGTTGTCAAGGGCAGAGTTAGGAGGCGGGAAAGGGAAGGAAGGGTAGAAAAGAAGTAAAGAAAATGAAGCCCAGGGCCTGGGAGGACAGTGAGGGTGGAAGGAGGTGGATTTCAAGTTTTATTTTGTAGGGAAAGCCCAAGTATAGGTCTAGGGAATGGAGTTAGAGGCAGAAATGAGTCTGAGGAGAGCAAAAGTGGGATCTGTGTGTGGGGAATGAGGTTAAAGAAGGAGGTCTGTGAGGAGAGAGGAAGGGAGATGGCAGATGTGGAAGGGCAGGGAGCACCTGGAGGTGGTCGGCAGCAGGAAGGGTCTGTGCAAAGGATAGGAGTGTGTCTGGGGCTGGAGAGATGGCTCAGTGGTTAAGAGCGCCGACTGCTCTTGCAGAGGACCCAAGCTCGATTCCCAGCACCCACATGGTGGCTGAGAACCGTCTTTAACTCCAGTTCCAGGGGAATCTGACGCCCTCTTCTGACCTCCGCTGCATTGAACTACTGGGTGCACAGACCTACATGCAGACAGTACATTCATACACATACAAAAATAATTAAAAAAAAATTTTAAAAAGGATATGAGTGTGGAACAGCAGAGCGTCTGTGAGAGGGAAGTGACAGATTGGAGCATGTGGGTCCCTGGAGTGGAAGTAAAGAAAGGATGGGGACTGTAGAGATGGCCTAGTAGTTAAGAGTGCCGACCGCTCTTGCAGAGGACCCGGGTTCGATCCTCAGCACCCACATGGCGGCCAAGAACCGTCTGAAACTCCAATTCCAGGAGAACTCCAGTTCCAGGGGAATCCGACACCCTCTTCTGACCTCCGTGGCATTGCACAACACGGGCGCACAGACTTGCATGCAGACAGTACATTCATACACATACAGAAATAAATTAAAAAATTTTTAAAGTAAAAATAAAAAAAAAAAAAAAAAAAAGAAAGGTAAGGGTGGCACTCTCCTTGGCTGGGCTACAAGGGTAGAATGTTCGGTTAACAGTGTTTTAGTTAACATTGTGCCGTATGTGTGTATACAGTGCTCCTGTTTAAGATCACAACAGAACTGAAGATTTCCTTTTTTGTTGTTTTTGTTCTATTTTGAGACAAGTTCTCTTTGTAGAACTTCCTCTGTAGCTGAGGCTGGCCTGGAACTTGCTATGTACACTAGGCTGGCCTCTAACTCACAGAGATCCACCTGCCTCTGCTGGGATTAAAGACATATGTCAGGCCCAGCCATTGTTCTTTGTGTAGGGTGAATTTATTATTGTAGAAACACAAAGGTTTGTAGATTTAGTATTCCTTAGTCTTCAGCATTTATAAAGTTGAAGTCACACAGAGTAATGTCCTAGGTCTACACTCCCCACTCACGCCTGACACGAGCAACTGCCAGTCCTACATGCCCATTTGCCTGTGAATCATCTTTTACTTGTTTTGTTTGGTGTTTGGTTGTTTTGAGATAGGGTCTCTCTGTAGCCCCAGCTGGCCTGGAACTTGCTCTATAGAGCAGACTGGCCTCAATCTCACAGAGATCCACCTGCTTCTGTCTTCTGAGTGCTGCCATTAAAGGTGTGCATCACCACGCCTGGCCTCACATACACCAGTGCTTTGCCACTGAGCTACATTCCCACCTCTTAACATGCTTTCTCTGGGCCTTTTCTGTATTTAAATATGCAAGGACCACTCTGTTAGATTGCCTATAGTACAGCAGCATGCTGTAGAGATCTTTAGCATAGTCCCATCAGGCTATACCACATAGTCTGAGGATGTATGTTTATGTAATTACACTCTAATGTTCACACATATAAAGTCATACCAATGCAATTTTAAAAGTGTATTTCCATATTTAAGTAATTCATGATTTTACCTATGTCTATATAGAGAACAGAGAGGGAGGAATCAGAGATGAAGGCCCAAGGAGGTTTCATTTCTTTCTGCATTATGAAAGCCCTCAGAACAGAGACAGTGCCTACCTTCTAGGCGATGAGGCTACCTGGGGCCAGAGCATCAGGCTGACAGCCCATACGTGGAGGCTTCTTGCCTTTACAGGTGTTTTTATGACTTCAGGAGCATATGTGGAGCTGTCTAGCATATTTTATTTAGAAACAAGTTCTATTGACCTCTTCATTGTTTTTTATTCATTTGACTTGGTTTGGGTTTTCTGAGAACAGTGTCTTGCTATGTTGGCCTTTCTGACCCGGTACTTGCTACGAGCCCAGCCTGGCCTTGAGTTTGTTGTAGTGCACCTGCCTCAGCCTATCAAATGCTCAAGTGATGACAGGACCTCAAGTCTCTTAATTGCAAACACTTCATCTCCCCTCAAATGTTAGTAAGAACCTTTGATTTAGCACGAGAGCTAGGTTTTTTGTTTGTTTGTGTGTGTGTGTGTGTGTGTGTGTGTGTGTGTGTGTGTGTGTGATTTTGTGATTTTTAGTTCCGTGGCATGAAGAAGAACCATTTAGCTGCAACAGAAATGATTTGCAGATAAGACCTGACTTATTAATCACTTCTGAAGATGATGAAGAAATTAAAATCAAAGGGTCCATTCTGGGCAGAAGACATAGCAGGCTGCTCATTCTTGCAGAAGACTTTGCCAAGGTGAGAAGGCCACAAACAAACCAATTTGGACCAAGATTCTTAATCTGGATTTTAATTTCATATGCTATGATTTTTCACACCATGTGCTCTCCACGGTAAAGTAATGACTATTGTAACTGGCTGCCACCTACGGAGAGATTCCAGCAAGCAGGACGGCATGCGGACATTTTCCTCTGGCGTTCCATGCGCACTCTGGTCCTCCTGATCAAGCTGCTGAAGCTGACTTTTACTGCCCGCTGCACACCATGATCAGTTGACTATAAATTAAATTCTCTTTTCCAAAAGCCATTTTCCATTAGTGCTAATTTGTTTGCTTCTCGTTTCCACTAATCATTAGAGCCTCTGGTTGTGAGCACCAAATTGGAAATGATTTCCTTGACATTTCAAAAATTTCTCTCCCCTTCTCAGATGCCCATTTGGCTGCAACTAAAAAACATTATGGTTTTCGGAAGAACAGCTCACTCCAATTATGATTTAACTGACTGTTCATGGCACCAAATCCCTGTTTTTAGTGTCCAAAGATGACACTGCTACTGACATTGCCATCCCTGGTGTGACTGTAAAATGCCTCATAGACCTTACCAGTGTCCTGGAATGGAGATTCTGCCACTCTGCACATGGCCGCTTTGGGAAGAGGTAGTTTTATAGACCTGCATATCATGGACATTCAGATAGAACCATCTACACAGGAGCTGGCTGGTTTCTCATTCACCCAGCAGGCATTAATTAGATTTGTTTGTTTGCTTGTTTGTATGTTTGTTTTGAGACAGGTTCTCCTTATAGGTACCCCACCCCCACCCCGTCAGCATGAAAACTCGCTATGTAGACCAGGGTGGCCTTGAACTCACAGAGATCCTCCTGACTCTGCCTCTTGAGTGCTGGGATTAAAGGCTTGTGCCACCATGTCCAGATCTAGCAAGCATTTATTAAACATCTATTTTATGCCAAGCCTGGAACACACAAGTAGGGAAGACTAACCTTGAGAAACTCACCCTCCAAGGGAGGGAAAGTTCATTTTGACAGTACAGGTACAGGAAAAGGTGATGAACTTAGAATCACAGAACCAAGAGCCCTAGAAATTTTGCCTAAGGGCAGACAGGAAGCTGGCCATTCCAGAGTTCAGAACCTAGACCGGTATGAATAATTGAGACTTTGAGGTCTAGTCCTATGGAAGTGACCGGAGATAAGGTTAGGTTGGAGTCAAGGTTTTCTAATATTTCATTTTTATTTTATTATTGAATATGAGGACAACTTTTGGGAGTCAGTCTCTCCTTCCACTGTGAGATCCAGGAATTGAATTCAGATCCTCAGGCAAGCCCCTTTACCCACTGAGCCATCTCGCTAGCCTCGATCCAAGTTTAGAATGTCCTTGAATACCATACTAAGGTTGGACTTATCCTAATGGAGAAAGTTGGAAGCAAAGAAGAGAGGAAAGAGGCTGGAGAGATGGTCTAGTGGATAGGAGCACTGGCTGCTCTTGCAGGGACCCAAGTTCAGCTCCCAGCACCCACATGGCAGCTAACTCCAATTCCAGAGGATCCGGTGCCCTCTTCAGGCCTCTTCTGTCATTGCACACAAGTAGTGCATTTAACATATGTAGGCAAAACACTCATACACATGAACTTTTTTTTTTTTTTATGTGTATGAATGTACTGTCTACATGTAGGTCTATGCACCCATGTCGTGCAATGCCACGGAGGTCAGAAGAGGGTGTCGAATTCCCCTGGAGCTGGAGTTAAAGACGGTTCTCAGCTGCCATGTGGGTGCTGGGGATCGAACCCCGGTCCTCTGCAAGAGCAGTTGGTGCTCTCAACCGCTAGGCCATCTCTCCAGCCCCACACACATGAACTTCTTAAAAAATTAAAAATATGGTATGGGCCTGGAGAGATGGCCTAGCAGTTAAGAGCACCAACACTCTTGCAGAGGACCAGGGTTCGATCCCCAGCACCCACATGACGGCTAAGAACTGTCTGTAACTCCAGTTCCAGGGGAATCCGACACCCTCTCTAACCTCCGTGGCATTGCATAACATGGGTGCACAGACCTACATGCAGACAGTACACATAAAAAAAAAAAAAGCTAAAAAAATTAAAAATAAAGCTGGGCGTGGTGGCCCACGCCTTTAATCCCAGCACTCGGGAGGCAGAAGCAGGCAGATCTCTGTGAGTTCCAGGACAGCTGGGTCTTCAGGGAGACCCTGTCTCAAAAAGACCAAAAAAAAAAATTTAAAAATAAAGACAGGTGTGGTGACACACACCTTTAATCCCAGCACTCAGGAGGCAGAGGCAGGTGACTCTGTGAGTTCAAGGCCAGCCTGGTCTACACAGTGAGTTCTAGGACAGCTGGGGCTACAGGAAGACCCTATCTCAAAAAGACCAAAAATGAATAAAATAAAATGAAATGAAATAAAATAAAGGATGAAATGCAGATTCTTAAAGGACAAGTAAGTAGTGAAGGAAATGCCTTTGTTTATGGATTTGTTTGGGTTGGTGAGTACCAGTAAGGGTTTAAGAGAAAGACTCCAGCACTCATGGGGAGGATTGTTTAAGGAGCCACAGGCTGGAGAAATGGCTCAGCAGTTAAAGAGTACGTACTGCTTTTCCAGAGGTTGGGTTCCCAGCACCCACATTAGCCTGCTCACAACCACATGTAACTCCAAAGGATCTGAGGCCTCCTTCTGGCCTCCAAGGGCACCTGCACACACACACACACACACACACACACACACACACACACACACACTTTTTTTTAAATAGAAGAACCAGGCTTGGTGGCTGTCACCTGTAATCCCAGCACTCGGGACACATAGGCAAGTAAATCTCTGTGAATCTTTGTTCTGCCACTACCTAAGCCCTGCTATTCTCTCATGTTTCCCCCTGGACAGAGCACAAACCCTGCCATAGGGCATGCAAAGCCCTTCGTGCTCTGGCTCCACCTGTTCTACCGAGGTCATCTTCTATCCATTCCATTGCCCCTCTACATCGAGCCACACTGAACAACCTCGGTAATGAAAACATCCTCTTCCCTTCACGCCTAGGCTGGGATTACAGGCATGCTCCACCAAACTCCATTTATATCATAATGGGATCAAACTCAGGGTCTCCTTCATGGCAGGCAAAGACTACCAACTAAGCTACAACCCAAGAGCCAAGTTCTACTGAGGATTTTCTCATGTTGCAGAGTTTGTGTTGACTCCTATGAGATGTTATCATCACCTCTGTATGGGTCATGGAACTGAAGCCTCAGAGAAATTAAATAACTAGCCTATGGTCAACACAGCTGGGAATTGGGAAATCACACAACTCCAGAATCCATAGCCTGTACTGCCATCCACTTGTCATTCTTTTGTTTTGTTTTGTTTGGGGCTTTTTTGTTTGTTTGTTTGTTTGTTTGTTTGTTAAGACAGGGTCTTCCTGTAGCTCCAATTGGCCTAGAACTTGCTGTGTAGACCAGGATGGCCTCAGTCTCACAGAGATCTGCCTACTTCAGCCTGCCAAGTGCTGGGATTAAAGACACGCACCGCCATGCCTGGCCTTCTTAACTTCTTCTAGGGCTGTGCTCTCTCATCTCTTGAGCCATTGCATGCTCGATTCCCTCTGCCTGGGATACACTGTCCTCATGTCTCCTCCAGCTAGTCACAGACCACTGTCTAACCTGAAAGCCATCTCCTCTGAAAAGCCTTCCATAGCAGCCTGGTTTATGTGTTGGGCTGGAGAGAGGGCTCAGCAGGTAGACACGCTCCTCCAGGCCTGATGATTTGCATTTTAGCCGAGGACATGCTCTCATACACTCATGTGGGCATGCATGCACAAATAGATAAGTATGATTTTTTAATTTAAAAAATAAAATAATCTGGGCATGGTGGTGCATGCATTTAATCCCAGCACTTGGGAGGCAGAGGCAGGTGGATCTCCATGAGTTCAAGGCCAGCCTGGTCTACAAAGTGAGCTCAGGCCAGTTGGGACTGCAGGGAGACCCTGTCTTTAAAAGACCAAAAATAAATCCCAGCACTCAAGAGGCAGAGGGAGGCAGATCTCTGCATGTTCAAGGCCAGCCTAGTCTACAGAGTGAGCTCCAGGCCAGCTGGGACTAAAGGGAGACCCTATCTCAAAAAGACCCCCCAAAAAACAAAAACAAAAAAGACCAAAAATTAATTAAAAGGCTCTGTGCAGTCCCTAGACCTTGTGCCAGCACAAGTTCTGTGTCTCTCTGCCCCCCAGGTCTGGTGATTAAATCCGGGCTCATGCTCATGAATGCTAGGCAAGTGCTCCCCTGCAGAGCTGCATCCCTAGTCCACATTTAAATCAGTAGTTTTGAAAAGCCTTTAAAGTCATTGGAAGGAAGAGTCACTAAGACACAGGAATCAGAATGACATCAGACTTGCCCGAGGAAAGATTCGTTCCATGGAGTTCTCCACCAGCCCTTCCGATATGAACTGAGAGCAGACATTTCCAGTTGAGCTAGGATACACACCTATACAAGAAGCTACTATGGGGGCTGGAGAGATGGCCTAGTGGTTAAGAGCACCGATTGCTCTTACAGAGGACCGGGGTTCGATCCCCAGCACCTGCATGGCGGCCGAGAACCGTCTGAAACTCCAATTCCAGGAGAACTCCAGTTCCGGGGGAATCCGACACCCTCTTCTGACCTCCACGGCATTGCACGACACGTGTGCACAGACCTGCATGCAGACAGTACATTCATACACATAAAAAAAAAGAAAAAAAAAAAAAAGAAGCTACTATGGGGGACTGGAGAAATAGCCTAGCGGTTAAGAGCACCGACGCTCTTGCAGAGGACCCGGGTTCGATCCCCAGCACCCACATGGCGGCTAAGAACCGTCTGTAACTCCAATTCCTGAAGAACTCCAGTTCCAGGGGAATCCGAGACCCTCTTCTGACCTCCGCGGCATTGCACGACACGGGTGTACAGACCTGCATGCAGACAGTACATTCATACACAT
>VZQC01005623.1:385836-404953 GCA_009823505.1 Rhizomys pruinosus
AAAAAAAAAGAATTAATTAATTAATTAATTAAAATTAAATTAAATCCCAATCTCAAATAGGTATGGTGGCATAGGGCTTTAATCCCAGCACTTGAGAGTCAGAAGTAGGTGGATCTCTGTGAATTCAAGGCCAACCTGGTCTATATAGCAAGACTCTGTCTCAAAGGAAAATAGTAATAAGTAAATAAATCTCTGTCTCAAACCCGAGTTCACTTGGTTCCTGCCTCTCATGGGGCACTTCCTCTCTGTCTCCTTCTCTGCGCACTCACCGCCGTCTCACTTCTGCTTGCTGCACACCACCAGTACAGGTCTCCTCAAGGTTACCTGTGGTTTTCTGACTGCGAAGCCCAATGACCACATCCTCATCTCTTATACATGGCCTCTTGATGGCATTTGTCAATCAACCTTTCCCACTTCTCAAAACACTCTTCCCTTGACTTCTATAATGGCGACTCGTGGTTGTCAGCTTTCCTTCTGTCCACGCCTCCTCCTCTTCAGCATCCCCTTAAGTGCTGATGCTGAGCCTGCATCTGAGTCCCCTTCTCTGCTCACTGCATTTCTCCATGAATAATCAAGTCCATTGTTAAGATGCCAGCATCACTGCAGGAGGAGAGTGTTCAGCCGTCCTTCTGGAATCTGAGCTCCTTTACCTACATCTCCAGCCACCAGCCCTGCTTGTAAGTCCAGGATGACACTCACCTTTCTGGTCTATGAAAGTAGGTGAGAGGAAAAAGAGCAGAAAAAAGGAGCAGCAGGTGCACTGGCGGAGCAGCAGGTGCACTGGCGGAGCAGCAGGTGCACTGGCGGAGCAGCAGGTGCACTGGTGCATGGGAGGGAGAGGTGGAAGGCAGGGCCAGCTTGGGCTACACGAGACCTTGTTGAAAAACCTGTAAAGAGGGGATAGAGAGATATCTCAGTGATTGAGATAGCTCAGTGGTTGAGAGCACTGGCTGTTCTTGCAGAGGACCTGGGTTCAATTCCCGGCTCCCACATGGGAGCTAACTGTAATTCCAGCTTTGGGAGAATACAACAATCTCTTCTCTCCTCCATGGGCATTACATGGCCTACAGGCAGGCAATACACTTAAGCACATAAAATAAAAATAATAAATAAAACCTGCAAAGAAAGGGGGAGTTAATTTGGGACAAGTGTGAGGTGCCTGTGTTCAGGAGCGGGAGGCAGATCAGGGCTGAAGACAGGTTGGGTCACCATTGCTGTGATTCTACCCTGTGTCTGAGCAGCACAGTGTTCTTGCACTTGATGGATTCACATTAGACATTTTTCCTTTCAGTACTGGGACTGGAACCCAGGACCTCACATATGCTCGGCAAGGTCTTTACCATGAACTCACACTCCCAGCCTCCCGCACACCTCAGCCCTCTTTATCATGTTTTGCTTCTTGCCTGAATCCTCTCCTGCTCTGTACCCCCTCTTTCCCTGTTTAATTCCTACTCCCTTATTTGGGCCTCAATTTAACCATCACTTTGTCAGGAGGCCCTTCCCTAAGTCCCAGACTACCAGAGGCTCCCAGTTACATGCACTGTTATCCTGATGGAGCATTGTATTCTCATTGCCTGCTTAAAACCTCCTCCCTCCTCTGCACCATAGTGGACTGTGTGTAAGCCATGCAAGGTTAGAAACTCAGTATCTCTGACCCATCTTTGTATTCTGTCACCTAGTACCATCCCTGACACATGTCTTCTGCAAAAAACTAAAGGAGTGTGTGCGTGTTGGTTGTTGTCTAATATATATATATATATATATATATATATATATATATATATATATATAATCTGTTGGTCCTTTAATCATGTGTGGCCACAATCCACACGATGTTCTTCCCTCCTAGAACCAGGCTGGCAGCTTCACAAGGCTGTAAGCTTCAGAGCTGTCTCCTGCCGGCAGGCTAACAGTTCCTAGGCTGAGCTTCTGGCAAGGAGTGGGGAGGGAACAGTGAGAAATCACTCAACAAAGGAAACAGACTCAAAGAGATGGTCCGGGAGAAAAGTGACTCTTTTTCTCATTTTATTCATGCCAGCAATGTGTTTATATACTAAAAGCTACTGTGCTCTGGGCAAGGAAGTAGGGGGCAGGAGGAAGGGAGGGGCAAGCCACCTCGGCTCCTACCAGGGGCAGCAGAGCTCTTGTTTGTGCAACCAGTAAACTAGAGGTGTGACATTTTGCTCAATACCTCAAAAGAAGAGGCCATCAGGGTCTGGAACTTTGTAGAGATAGGCAAGGCAGGATATACCGCACTATCCCGACCTCATGGAGCTACAGATAACTCACAGAAGCAACTTAAATGCCCACAGAGATATCAGATAACTCACAGAAGTTCCAGGACAGGACTTTCAGGTCCTGCCTCAAGCCAGACAGTTTCATTCCTACGTGTGTGTGTGTGTGTGTGTGTGTGTGTTGTATATATTTTTTGCACAAGATTATGTCACAAATCAAATCAAGACCCGTGTCCCCCATGTGTGTGTGTTTTGAAATACATTCTCATATAGCCCAGCTGGCCTCAAACTACTGTGTAGCCAAGGATGACCTTGAATTTCTGATCCTCCTGCCGCTGCCTCCTGAGTGCTGGGACTACAGGTGTGTGCTTCCACATCCAGTTACTGAGGTCCTGGGGGTCAAACCCAGGGCCTCACATATGCTAAGTAAGCAATCTTACCAGCTGAGCTACATCTCCAGGTTTAAACATAGCTCTCTGCTTCTTATATTTAGGTTGCTGATAAAATTATAGACCAAATGGAATAGCTCCAAACATGTCTCTAGGTTCACCCTAATGTTCTCAGACACTGGTATGCATACAAAGTTTAAAGTGCACTTTAGAGCAGGCTGGCAAGATGGCTCAGTGGTTAAGAGCACTAGCTGCTCTTGCAGAAGACCCAGGTTCAAATCCCAACACCCACACGGCAGCTAATAACCATCCAAAACTCCAGTTCCAGGATATCCAACACCCTCTTCTGACCTCCTTAGGCATTACACAACATGGGTGTACCCACCTGCATGTAACCAATACACTGATACACATAAAATAAAAATAATAAAATGGGTTTTTTAACCTCCATGTGCATGCAGTGGCATTCACACCCACACCTACACACATATACAAACACACACAAATCAATCAATAAATAGACCTGGAGAGATGACTCAGCAATTAAGAATACTTCTGGCTCCTTTAGAGGACCCAGGTTTGATTCCCAGCACCTATATGGTGGATCACAACCACCTGTAACTCCAGTTCCTGGGGATCCCACACCTTTCTCTGGCTTCTGGCAGCTCCTACACAGCACACATGGTGCAATTAACTCATGCAGGCGGGCACACATACATTTACAAAAATAAAAATGAATCTAGCTGTGTGTGGTAGTGCACACCTATAATCCCAGCACTTGGGAAGCAGAGGCAGGCAGAGCTCTGAGATTGAGGCCAGCCTGGTCTACATAGTGAATTCCAGGCCAACTGTGGCTACAGGGAGATCCTATCTCAAAAAGACAAAATACACACACACACACACACACACACACACACACACAAACATATATACAGAGTAAATCTTGGGGCTGGACTGATGGCTTGGTGGTAAAGAGCATTAGCCCCTCTTGCAGAGTACCCAGGTTCGGTTCCCCTGTAGACCAGGCTGGCCTTGAAATCACAGAGATCCGCCTGCCTCCACCTCCCGAGTGATGGGATTAAATGTGTGCGCCACCACACCCAGCATTTATTATTTTTATTTTATGCGTATGAGTGTATTGGCTGCCTGTATGTAAATGCACTCCTATCATGCAGTGCCTGTGGAGTCAGAAGAAGACATTGGATTTCCCTGGATCTGGAGTTACAGACAGTTGTTAGCCGCCATGGGGATGCTGGGAACTGAAGGTGGGTCCTCTGCAAGAGCAGCCGGTGCTCTTTACTGGGGAGCCATCTCTCCAGCCCCTATCTTTATTATTTTTAATTATGTTTATGTGTCTGTGTACAGGTGTGTACATGTGAGTGCAGTGCTCTCAGAAGCCAGAAGAGGGCATCAGATCCCCTGGCTCTGTAACTGATGTGTGTGCTGACAACTGAACGCAGGTCTAGAAGAGCAGTAAGTGCTCTTAACAGCTGAGCTATCTCTCCAGCCCCCTTTTAATTTTTTTGAGACAGAGTCTCGTGTGGTCCTAGCTGGCCTTGAACTTACAATGTCTCCAGTGTGACCTTGGAATCCTGATCTTCTGCCTCCATCTCCCGAGTGTGGAATCACAGGCAATGCCACCTCACCCTGATCTTTTTCTGACAAGTGTCCGGGTGACTCTGAGGCCAGTGGTTCACAGCTTATGGCTCAACAAACATCAGAGCTTACAGGGATGTGGCGGCTCGGTGGTGGGATGCCTGCCTGGCTTGCATTGGAAGAAGCATCAGTGCCTGAACTCTTGCTTCCCTCTGAACAACTCCAAACACAAGGTGTATCAGCAGCCACTTTGCTATCTAGTCTAGACTTCGTTTTCCCTGTTTGTCTTAGCATTTCCATTTGACCTCTGTGAGGTGGGGGAGGCAGGATCCATGGGTGTAGACTCCAATCCTGGTTTGATTTAAAACTTTGATATTTTACCCATCATAGATTTTGTATTAATTTTGATTCTTGTTTTGTTTGCTTTGTGTTTGCTTCATTTTTATTTATTTATTTATTTTTTTTTATTTCTGTATGTGTATCAATGTACTGTCTGCATGCAGGTCTGTGCACCCGTGTCGTGCAATGCCGCGGAGGTCAGAAGAGGGTCTAGGATTCCCCTGGAGCTGGAGTTCTCCTGGAATTGGAGTTTCAGACGGCTCTCGGCCGCCATGTGGGTGCTGGGGATCGAACCCGGGTCCTCTGTAAGAGCGGTCGGCGCTCTTAACCGCTAGGCCATCTCTCCAGCCCCCGTTTGCTTCATTTTTTGAAAGGTCTTGCTGTACAGCCCTGTTTGGCCTGGAACTTGTTATACAGCCAAGGCTAACCTTAAATCTGTGGCAATCATCCTGCCTCTACCCTCTGCCTCCCAAATGCTCAGACTGCAGGTGTTAGCCACCACACCTAGCTTTAATTTCAGGGTTGTTTTGTTTTGTTGTCTTTTTGAGACAGGGTCTCCCTGTAGCCCCATCTGTCCTAGAACTAACTATGTAGACCAGGCTGGCCTTGAACTCACAGAGATCCACCTGCCTCTGCCTCCCAAGTGCTAGGATTAAAGGCATGCACTACCTTGCCTAGCTAATTTCAGTTATTTTAATTATTGCATTGAAATAGGATTTGGGCTGGAGAGATGGCCTAGCGGTTAAGAGTGCCAACTGCTCTTGCAGAGGACCCAGGTTCAATTCCCAGCACCCATATGGTGGCTGAGAACCATCTTGAACTCCAATTCCAGGGGAGTCCAACGCCCTCTTCTGACATCCGCGGCATTGCACGACATGGGTGCACAAACCTATATGCAGACAGTACATTCATACACATACAAAAATAAATAAAATTAAAAAACAAATTAGGGGCTGGAGAGATAGCCTAGCAGTTAAGAGCACCAACTGCTCTTGCAGAGGACCCAGGTTCAATCCTCAGCACCCACAAGGCGGCTGAGAACCGTCTGTAACTCCAATTCCAGGAGAACTCCAGTTCCAGGGGAGTCTGACGTCCTCTTCTGACCTCCGCGGCATTGCACGACACGGGTGCAGAGACCTGCATGCAGACAGTACATTCATACACATACAAAAATAAATAAAATTAAAAAACAAATTAAAAAAAAGAAATAGGATTCGATGAGTTCAGACATGCCTATAATGATGCATGCTTATAATTCCTGCACTTAGGAGGCAGAAGTAGGAAAATCACTTGAAGTTCAAGGCCAGCTGTAGGCTACATAGCAAGTTCCAGGCCAACCGGGGCTACATAGTGAGACCTTGTCTCAAAAGAAACAGAAAGAGAAAGAGAGAATGGGGCTAGGAGGAGAGGAGAAGCAAAAAGCGAGCTAGGCTTGGTAGCGAATTCCCAGAATCCTATCACTTGAGGGATGGAGGCTGGAGGATCAGGAATCAGGGTCATCTTCAGTCATACAAGTTCAAGAGTTCGAGGCCAATCTGGGCTACATGAGACCCTTCCTGTCTGAAGAAAAAACAACAACAATAAAAACAAAAATAGGAAAGCCAGGCCTGGTAGCACATGTCTTTAATCCCAGCACTCAGGAGCCAGAGGCCAGTGGATCTTCATGAGATCGAGGACCAACCTGGTCTACAGAGCGAGTTCCAAGCCAGCTGAGGCTACAAGGAGACCATGTCTTAAAAAACAAATCATGAGGAGGGGCAGGAATGGCTCAGTGGTTAAGAGCACTGGCTGCTCTTACAGAGGACTCAAGTTTGATTCCCAGAACCGATATAGCAGCTAACAACTGTCTGTAACTCCAGTTCTAAGAGATCCGACATCCTCTTCTGACCTCCTTAGGTATTGCACAACATGGGTACACTAAACAGATACAGGCAATATACTCATACACATAAAATAAAAATAATACATTTTTTTAAAGCCCAAGAGAGCCAAGCGTGGTGGTTTATACCTTTAATCCCAGCACTTGGGAGGCAGAGGCAGGCAGATCTCTGTGAGTTCAAGGCCAGCCTGGTCTACAGAGCAAGCTCCAGGCCAGCTGGGACTAAAGGGAGACCCTGTCTCAAAAATACCAAAAAGAAAAAAGCCCACCAAAAGAAAAAAAAAAAAAAAACCTATACCCACCTTTATTTATTTATTTATTTATTTATTTAGTATTAATTTTATTTATTTTTGTACGTGTATGAATGTACTGTCTGCATGCAAGTCTGTGCACCCGTGTCGTGCAACGCCGCGTTGTTCAGAAGAGGGTCTCGGATTCCCCTGGAACTGGAGTTCTCCTGGAATTGGAGCTTCAGACGGTTCTCAGCCGCCATGTGGGTGCTGGGGATCGAANCCCCATGTGTGTGTGTTTTGAAAATATCATTCTCATATAGCCAGCTGGCCTCCAGCTCATCACTGTGTAGCCAAGATGACCTTGAATTTCTGATCCTCCTGCCGCTGCCTCCTGAGTGCCTGGGATACCAGGTGTGTGCTTCCACATCCAGTTACTGAGGTCCTGGGGGTCACCCATGGGCCTCACATTGTTATAGTAAGCAATCTTACAGCAGCTGAGCTACATCTCCAGGTTTAAACATAGCTCTCTGCTTCTTATATTTAGGTTGCTGATAAAATTATAGACCAAATGGAATAGCTCCAAACATGTCTCTAGGTTCACCCTAATGTTCTCAGACACTGGTATGCATACAAAGTTTAAAGTGCACTTTAGAGCAGGCTGGCAAGATGGCTCAGTGGTTAAGAGCACTAGCTGCCTCTTGCGAAAGACCCAGGTTCAAATCGCAACAACCCTCACGGCAGCTAATAACCATCCAAAACTCGCAGTTTCCAGGATAATCCAACACCCTCTTCTGACCTCCTTAGGCATATACACAAATGGGTGTACCCACGCTGCATGTAACCAATCACACTGATAACATAAAAAATAAAAAATAATAAAGATGGGTTTTTTTAACCTCCATGTGCATGCAGTGGCATTCACACCCACATGCCTAACAACTATACAAACACACACAAAATCAATCAAAATAAACTGAGAGGATGACTCCAGCAATTAAGAATACTTTCTGCTCTTTAGAGGACCCAGGTTTAGGTCCCAGCACCTATATGGTGGATTCACAACCATCCGTAACCTCCAGTTCCTGGGATCCCACACCTTTCTCTGGCTTCTGGCAGCTCCTACACAGCACACATGGTGCAATTAACTCATGCAGGCGGGCCACACATAGATTAAACAAAATAAAAATGAATCTAGCTGTGTGTGGTAAGTGCACACCTATAATCCCACACCTTTGGAAGCAGAGGCAGGCCAGCCTAGTCTACAAAAAGAGTTCCAGGCCAGCCTGGTCTAAACAATAGTGAATTCCAGGCCAACTGTGACTAAAGGGAGTTCCTATCCTCAAAAAAGACAAAATACAAACACACACACACACACAACACACACAACAACTGAGGGCTTGCTTGAGACACCAACAATAAAATTTATTAACAAGAGTAAATCTTGGGGCTGGACTGATGGCTTGGTGGTAAAGAGCATACCCCTCTTTTGCAGGTACCCCAGGTTCGGTCCCACTGTAGACAAAGGCTGGCCTTGAATCACAGAGATCCGCCGCCTCCACCTCCCGATTGATGGGATTAAATGTGTGCGCCACCACACCCACATTTAGTTATTTTATTTTTTGCGTAGAGTGTTGATTGCCTGCTGTATGTAATTAGCACCCTATAGCATGCAGTGCCTGTGGGAGTCAGAAGAAGAACATTGGATTTCCTGGATCTGGAGTACAGACAGTTGTTAAGCCGCCATGAGGGTGCTGGGAACTGAAGGGTGGGTCCTCGCAAGAGCAGCCGGTGGCTCTTAACTGGGGAGCCATCTCTCCAGCCCCTATCTTTATATTATTTTTAATATGTTTTATGTGTCGGTGTACAGGTGGTGTACATGTAGTGCTGCCTCAGAAGCCAGAAGAGGGCATGCAGATCCCCCTGGTACTGTAATGAATGTTGTGGTGCTGACAACGGAACGACAGGTCTGAAGAAGAGATAATTGCTCTTAACAGCTGACTATCTCTCCAGCCCCCTTTATAATTTTTTTGAGACAGAGTCTCGTGTGGGTCCTAGCTGGCCGTGAACTTACAATGGCTTTGTACCATGTGACGTTGGAATCCTGATCGTCCTGCCTCTCATTCCCGATGTGAATACACAGGCAATGCCACCTCACACCCTGATCTTTTTCTGACAAGTTTCCGGGTTACTCTGAGGCCAGTGGTTCAAAGCTTATGGCTCAACCAAACATCAGAGCTGTACAGGGATGTGGCGGCTCGGTGGTGGGATGCATGCCTGGCTTGCATTGGAAGAAGCATCAGTGCCTGAACTCTTGCTTCCCTCTGAACAACTCCAAACACAAGGTGTATCAGCAGCCACTTTGCTATCTAGCTAGACTTCGTTTTCCCTGTTTTGTCTTAGCATTTCCATTGACCTCTGTGAGGTGGGGAGGAGGATCCAGGGTGTTAGACTCCAAATCCTGGTTTGATTTAAAACTTTGATATTTTTACCCCATCATAGATTTTGTAGTTATTTTGATTCTTAGTTTGGTGTTTGCTTTGTTGTTTTTGCTTCATTATTTATTTATCTTTTATTTTTTTTTTTATTTCTGTATGTGTATCAATGTAACTAGTCGCATGCAGGTCTGGTGCACGCCGTGTCCGTGCAATGCCGCGGCAGGTCCAAGAAGAGGGTCCTCGGATTCCCCTGGGAGCTGGAGTTCTCCTGGAAATTGGAGTTTTGGACGGTCCTCTCGGCGCCATGTGGGTGCCTGGGATCGAACCCTGGGTCCTCTGTAAGAGCGGTCGGCAGCGTCTTAACCGAATGGAGCATCTCTCCAGCCCCCGTTTGCTTCATTTTTTGAAAGGTCTTGCTGTACAGAGCCCTGTTTGGGCCTGGAACTGTTATAAACAAGCCAAGGCTAACCTTAAATCTGTGGCAATCATCCATCCGCCCTCTACCCTCCTGCCTCCAAAATGCTGCAGACTGCAGGTGTAGCCACCACACCTAGCTTTAATCTCAGGGTTTGTTTTGTTTTGTTGTCTTTTTTGAGACAGGGTCCCCTGTAAACCCCATCTGTCCTAGAAACTATGTAAGACCAGGCTGGCCTGAACTGCACAGAGAGCCACCTGCCTCATGCCTCTCCAAGTGCTAGGATTAAAGGCATGCACTTTACTTTAAAGTATAATTTCAGTTATTTTAATTAATTGGCATTGAAATAGATTTGGGGCTGGAGAGATGGCCTAGCGGTTAAAAGTGCCAAACTAGCTCTATGCATGAGGAACCAGGTTCAATTCCCCAGCACCGCATAATGGTGGCTGAGAAACCATCTTGAAACTCGCATTCAGGAGAGTCCAACGCCCTCATTCTACATCCGTCGCTATTGCACGACAGGGTGCAACAAACCTTATGCAAGACAGTACAATGCATACAGCATACAAAAATAATAGAAATAGAATTTTTTTTTAAAATTAGGGGCTGGAGAGATGAGCCTAAGTGGGTTAAGAGCACCAACTGCTCTTGCAGGGGACCCAGGTTCAATCCATCAGCACGCCAACGGCCGGCTGAGAACCGTCTTTAAATCCCAGAGATACCGAGTAACTCTCCAGTTCCGGGTATCTGCACGTCTCTCTGACCCCGCGGCATCTGCCGACACGGGTGCAGAGACTTGCAATGCAGACAGTACATCATCACACATACAAAAATAAATAAAATTAAAAACAATTTAAAAAAAGAAATGATTTGCGATGAGTTCAGGACATGCCTATAATGGATGGCATGCTTATAAGTCCTGCCTTAGGAGGCAGAAGTAAAAATCACTCTGAAATTTCAAGGCCAGCCTAGGTAGGCTACATAGCAAGTTCCAGGCCATACGCCGGGGCTACATAGTGAGACCTTGTCTCAAAAAAACAGAAAATGAGAAAAGAGAGATGGGGGCTAGGAGTAAGGAGAAGCAAAAAGCGAGCTAGGCTTGGTAGCGAATTCCCAGAATCCTATCACTTGAGGGATGGAGGCTGGAGGATCAGGAATCAGGGTCATCTTCAGTCATACAAGTTCAAGAGTTCGAGGCCAATACTGGGCTACATGAGACCCTTTGTCAGTAGAAGAAAAAAAACAACAATAGAAAACAAAAATAGAAAGCCAGGCCTGTACACAATGTCTTTAATCCCTAGCACCAGAGTAGCCAGAGGCCAGTGGGATCTCACATGAGATCGAGACCAACCTGGTCGAACAGAAGGCGATTCCAAGCCAGCTAGGCTACAAGAGACCATGTTTTAAAAAACAAATCATGAGGAGGGGCAGGAATGGCCTCAGTGGTTAAGAGCACATGGTGCTCTTACAGAGGACTCAAGTTTGAGTTCCCAAACCCGATATAGCAGCTAACAACTGTTCTGTAACTCCAGTTCTAAGAGATCCGACATCCTCTTCTGACTTCCAGGCTTATTGACAACTGGGTACATCTAACATATGACAGGCCAATATACTCATACACAAAAATAAAATAATACATTTTTTTTAAATTAAGCCCAAGAGAGCCAAGCGTGGTGGTTTATACACCTTTAATAACCCAGCACTTGGGAGGCAGAGGCAGCAGAATCTCGGGAGTTCAAAGGCCAGCCTGGTCTACAGGCAAGCTCCAGGCCCAGGCTGGGACTAAAAAGGAGACCCCTGTCCTCAAAAATACGCAAAAAAAAAAAAAAGCACCAACCAAAAAAAAAAAAAAAAAAAAGCCATAACCCACCTTGTGATCCTAGCACTTGGGAGGAGAGGCACGTGGATCTTTGTGAGTTAAGGCCAGCCTGGTCTACAGAGTGAGTTCCAGGATCAGCTTGGGGCTACAGGGAAACCGAATGTCCTCGAAAAGCAACAAAAAAAAAAAAAAAAGAGAAGAAAGAAAGAAAGAAAGAAAGAAAGAAAGAAAGAAAGAAAGAAAGAAAGAAAGAAAGAAAGAAAGAAAGAAAGAAAGAAAGAAAAAAGCCCAAGGGAGAAAAACAAGAGAAAAAAGAAGTGTGATTGCATCGTCCGTCATAGCCTCAAACTTAACCATCCCCAGCCTCCCAGGCCCTGGGGCTTCAGGATACACCAATACTCTGCCCACTGCCCCTTCTTAAGCTTTCCATTCCTTGTCCTTCCTTGGCTGATACTCGGTCCCTAGAGAGGGGTCTTTCCTACCCACACCTTAAATGTTAGAGCTTCCTAGCCCTCGGGAGGCAGAGGCAGTTGGATCTCTGTGAGTTCTAGGACAACTGTGGGTACAAGGAGATCCTGTCTCAAAAAGACAGGAAAAAAAAAAAAAAAAGCTTCTAAGGAACCCATGTTCTGCTCACCTCGTCTTTCTTACACAGCCTGGTGTAACGTCCTGCCTTCCTCCTCTGTATTTCCGGGGCCAGGGCCTGCCATTCAGTAGTCATTCCGCCCATGCTTGTGGAGTGACTGAACCACGCACTTCATCTAGAAGCTGTAAACTCAGCTTCTACACCTAGAATCACTCATAACTTCTCTTCTTGTGATCCTGCCATTCAAAGCAGCCCAGTGGAGTGATTGTGTATTGAGTTAGGACTCCGACTCCTCCCCAGTCCTCCAGTTACTCATTTTGGGGGAAACCAGATCAATATAGCATCGTTATCCTTTGCAAAACTGACTGCCACAGAAGCCTAAATCTTTTTTGTCAATCTTTTTTTTTTTTTTTTTGTCTTTTTCGAGACAGGGTCTCCCTGTAGTCCCAGCCATCCTGGAACTCACTCTGTAGACCAGGCTGGCCTTGAACTCACAAAGATCCGCCTGCCTCTGCCTCTCAAGTGCTAGGATTAAAGGCGTGCGCCACCACGCCTGGGTTTTTTGTCAATCTTGAACTTCCATAATAGATCATGATTTATATGAAAATTGAAAATTATGAGTTACCGTTTAAGAGTTTTTATGTTCTAAATACTGAGCTCTGTATTGTTCACATAGGATGTCCTTTGAGTCTAACATTCAGCCAGATATGTGATATCTATGAGCCCATTTTGTAGATAAGAAAAATGAGCTTTAAGGGCTGAAGAGTAGTTAAGAGTACCAGATGCTCTTGCAGAGGACCCAGGTTCAATTGCCAGCATGCACATGGCAGCTAACGACTGACTGTCCATAACTCCAGTTCCAGGGGATCCAACACCCTCTTCTGACCTCAGGTACTGCATGACATGGTGCACTTACACACATGCAGGCAATACACTCATACACATAAAAATAAATCTTGGGGTTTTTTTTTGTCTTTTTGGGGGGGTCTTTTTGAGACAGGGTCTCCCTGTAGCCCCAGCTGTCCTGGAATTCACTCAGTAGACCAGGTTGGCCTTGAACTCACAGAGATCTGCCTGCCTCTGCCTCCCAAGTGCTGGGATTAAAGGCGTGTACCACCACATCCAGCATATTTTTTTTTTTAAACAGAAAAATGCATTTTGAGCTTTGAAAGGCTGAGTAGAGCTGGGTGTGGTGATGCATGTGGGTAATCTCAGCACTCAGGATATGTAAGGATCATGAGTTCCAGGCTAGCCTGGGCTCCTTAGCAATACCCTTCCAAAAAGGAGGGAGGGAGGGAAAGAGAAAGAGGGAGTTAGGAAGGAGGAAGAAGGAGGGAGGGAGGGAGGGAGGGAGGGAAGGAAGGAGAGAAGAAAAGTATGTATGGTCAGTCAGTCAAGAATAGTCCTGAGGGGCTGGAGAGATGGCCTAGTAGTTAAGAGCACCAACTGCTCCCAGGTTCTATCCCCAGCACCCACATGGCAGCTAAGAACCGTCTTTAACTCCAGTTCCAGGGGAATCCAATGCCCTCTTCTGACCTCCGAGGCATTGCAGAAACCTACATGCAGTCAGTACACTCATACACATTAAAATTATGAAAAATAAAATATTAAAAAAACCTAATTGTACAATTAAAAAAAAAATAGCCCTGAACAGAGAAAAGAAGGTGACAGAAGTTGGTCAGCCTAGCTGGTAACTAAAGAAAAAGATCACACTGAGGAGGAGCAGGGCAGGGAGGGGCAACAGCGAGGGGACAGTAAAGAGATTACCACGTGGGCCGACAGCCTGGCCCAGCTATGGTGGCAGCAGGCAGGGGAGCCCGGCTCTGGAGCAAACACTGTTTTGCAGCACAGAGCCTTTCCTAATGAGCCAATCTGTCTCTACTTGTGTTGGCATCCTGGGAACCAGGGTGCAGAAGAGATAATTTGCCTCCTGTCCCTTCCCCCTCCCCCAACGAAGCACCATTATCTCCAGCCCATTACATTACATTACATTAGCCTTTATCAGTCTTGGAAGCTCTCAGTCATCCTCCATGAGTCGCAATAATTTCAGCTAATTTCTTAAGTGTTCTAAGAGCCTGCGATGTGTTATGAGCCTAGTAATTGTTGACTGGCTCCCTTTCTGTTGTGGCTTGATTTCATACCTTGCATCGGAGCTGACGCGTGCTCTGGGTGCTTTATTACAATGAGGCTTTTTGCAAAGGCTCACATTAAAAAATAACGTTAAATAGTGAGGTTGTTTTAAATCAGAGTTTAATTTTTCCTCCATCTCCTGTTATTCTTATTAGAAAGCCATGCAATTCTTCATAAGGATAGTGACCTCCAGTGTAAAACTTTAAGCAATTGCAAAATTGAGAATTAATGACGAAGCTAATTCTTTATAGAGAAGTCTAGGAATGAGGCCCAAAAGAATCAGCTTTGTGAGACTCAAGGATGCAACGGCCGTGGCTCGGAGAGGCTTGGGAAACTGACCCTCAGTTCCCCCCACGCACTTCGACTTATGGCACCGTCATTGGTCCTTGGGGAGCCTGTCAAGTCTAGGTGGCTGAACTGCCCTGGAAGAACATCTTAGAGAACAGAGAACAAACTAACACTCTGCCCTGCCAACAAACACACACACCATGTGTGCCCCTCACCTCAGCTAGTGGCCGTTGTCAGGGTAAAGGGCACACGGTTCAGCAGCTTAATCATTCTGGGTTCCCAGGGGTACTAAGCCTAAGTTACAAACAGCCCCCAAAGCGATCTTTAACCCACTCTGCAGCTATATGACTGGCTTCAGTTTAGAAAAGATCCTGAGGTCCATTGGCATCTTCTTGTCTGCTGTGAGCAGGTGAGTTCCCTTCTAGAGACTCTGGGCTCTCAGTGCTAGACCAAGCTCATGGTGTTCTTGGTATTCAGGCCACATGGAACCATAATGTCTAGGTATCAGCAGGTACAGCAAACCCCTCAGGATGGGTCAGAGGCCTCGTTCCCCCATGGTTCTGCCCCAGTCATGTCTCCACCATCCCAGATTCCGCATTGACCCTTCACAAGTCAGTGCCATCATGGTTGCAAATTACTCAAAACCAGCTTATTCTAGACTCAGGAAGAGAAGATGTATTTGCTCACTTAAGTGAAAAGATCAAAGGGAGGAAATACATATTTCAGGCCTGATCAGACCCAGAGGCTTGATAACATCACCAGAGCTTGATCTCCTCGTCCCCCGTGCCCTCCTTTCTCATCTGTTCCCATTCATAGGTCTCTGTGCACTGGAGGTCTCCAGTCTTCCAGGTGCTTATCCTGTAGCTCAGCCACACTAACAAGAGAGCATGTCTTTTTCTTGGGGGTCCCAAGACTATCTCTCAGCTTATGAGCCTCAGTGTACCAACTTAGGTCACACACCTGGCCCCAGACCAATTTCTACAGTCAGAAGGCTGACATTCCCTGTCACATGTCTGCCTGCTAAACCCACATACCCCATGGACATTTCCTGCACAGGAGCAAGTGTGTGAGGAAACTACCTTGCAGCCAAGTGTGGCGACACAGGCATTTAATGCCAACACTTAGAAGGCAGAGGCAAGTGGATCTCTGTGAGATAGAGGCCAGCCTGGTCTACATAATGAATTCCACCTGGGGCTATAGGGAGAGTTTGCCTAAACAGAAAAAGGAAAGAAAGAAATTGGCCATCAAAAGCTCAGTGCCAGGCTGGAGAGATTGCTCAGCGGTTAAGAGTGCCGACTGCTCTTGCACAGGACCCAGGTTCAATTCCCAGCACCCACATGGCAGCTAAGAATTGTGTTTAACTCCAGTTCCAGGGGAATCCGACGCCCTCTTCTGACCTCTGCAGCATTGCATGACACGGGTGCACCAACCTACATGCAGACAGTACACTCATACACATAAAAATAAATAAATGTAAAAAAAAAAAAAAAGCTCAGTGCCAAGGACATTGACCAATGTCTTATTTCTACTGTCTCTACCTGGACAGCAATCAGTACCTGGTAGAATTTCTCGAGATTGGCGGAGTTCTAACACTCTTGGAAATACTTGGCCTAGAGAAAATCAAGGAAGAGGACAAAAAAGAATCTGTGAAACTACTTCAGATCATAGCAAACAACGGCAGGAAGTATAAGGAGCTCATCTGTGAAAGCTATGGTGGGTACCACCATGCCATGTGCAGTCTCCACCTCTCCCCAAGGCCAGGTGGAGTGCTGGCAGTACCCACACTGCCGTGGGAAAAACTGGAGCCACTGACTGTGCAGGAAGCATTCAGTACAGTCCACTCATCACCACAAAAGCAGATGTATGGCTTTCCTGAGACAACACTTAAGTTGCTCAATTTTTCAATGGTAGTTTTAGAAATACTCCATTTTATTGTTGGTTTGTGCTTTGGGGTTTTGCTTGTTTTTATAGATTTGTTGGTGTGTGTGTGTGTGTGTGTGTGTGTGTGTCCGTCCATATATGTGTGTATGCGTATGAGCGGGCACGCAGAGCCTGAAGAGGGCACCAAGTGTCCTTCTCTATCACTCTGCCTCGTCCTTTGAGGTGGGGCCTTCCCACTGAAACTGGGGTTTGAGTTTTCTTGGCTAAGCTGGAAGCTATGCGCTGGTGATTTCATATCTCCATCCACCTCAGAGCTAAGATAACAGGCATAAGCAGGATGTCCAGTTTGCTATGTGGTTGCTGGGATCCAAACTCAGGTCCTCATAATAATGCTGCAAGACTCCTAAGCACTGAGTGATCTCTCCAGCCCCTGTTTGTTTTTGAGCCATAGTCTCATGCAGCCCAGACCGACCTCATACTCTCTGTCTAGCAAACATGATCATCCTCCCGCCTCTGTCTCCCAGGGCCAGGACTACAAGCATTCTCAGTGAACTGAAGTCAGGGCTTGGAGCATACTATGTAAGCCATCTATCAACTGAACCATATCCCCAGCCCTCCATTTTAAACATATCATCTTTCACACATCATTTCAGCAAACTTTTATTAACTATTGCCTAAAATCCCATGTGAAGTTTAGTTACAACTGATGCTTGTAATGAAACTAAAATAAAATTATTGATTGCCTATTGTGCTAGGCATATGTAAAGGTGTTAAGGATACAAAGATGAATAAACTGTGGCCCCTCCCCTGCATGTGATGGCACACACCTGTAGTTCCAGAACTTTCCAGGTGGAGGCAGTATCAGAACTTCAAGTTCATCCTCCGATACATACTGAGTTGGAGGCCAACTGGGCTACATGAGACCCTGTCTCAAAAAAAAAAAACAAAAACAAAAACCCAACAACAACAACAAAAACTGTCCTTAAAAGCTTACAGTCTGGGCTGGAGAGATGGCCTAGCGGTTAAGAGCGCCGACCGCTCTTACAGAGGACCCGGGTTCGATCCCCAGCCCCCACATGGCAGCTGAGAACCGTCTGAAACTCCAATTCCAGGAGAACTCCAGTTCCAGGGGAATCCGACACCCTCTTCTGACCTCCGCGGCATTGCACGACACGGCCGACCACAGGTGTGCACAAACCTGCATGCAGACAGTACATTCATACACATACAGAAACAATAAATAAAAAAATTGTTTAAAAAAAAAAGCTTACAGTCTGGAGGAAAAGGTACCAATACCCTAATTTCCATATCTATAAAATGGGAGAAAAACCTGTATATATTATAGTTTCTCAGGTTAAATGAGGTAGTATTTCTCAAAATAGATTTTTTTTGCTTTTTGAGACAGGGTCTCCCTTTAGTCCCAGCTGTCCTGGAGCTCGCTATGTAAACCAGGCTGGCCTTGAACTCACACTGCCTCTGCCTCCCAGTGCTGGCATTAAAGACATGTGCCACCATGCCCAGCTTTCAAAATAGATTTTAACTTAGAATTCTATGCATTTATCACCTAGCAATTTTTTTTTTTTTTGTGTGTGTGTGTGTGTGTGTTTTGAGACTACAGGTTCTCCCTGTAGTCCCAGCTGTCCTGGAACTCGCTCTGTAGACCAGGCTGGCCTTGAACTCACAAAGATCCGCCTGCCTCTGCCTCCCAAGTGCTAGGATCAAAGACGTGCACCACCACACCCAGCTCGACCTAGCAATTTTTTAATGCATGTTTTAAGGCTGAGAACAGCTCAGTGGTAGAGGACTGGTCTAGCATGCACTAGGCCCTGGGTTCAATCTCCAAGGCAGAAACCAAAACTGCATCTTAAATTTTAAAATGACCCTGCAAACAGGTGAACACATTTTTTTCCTGTACTTTTAGAAAACCCAAGTCCTCATGAATGCTAGCCAAGTGCTCTCCACTAAGCTACACACACACACACACACACACACACAACACACACACACACAGAGCCCTTAAAACTCCCCTGGTCACATAAACTGGAAGTAAACAGGAGAGTGATGTAACATGAAACCCCAACCGCAATTCTGCTTGTCTGAACAAGCTTGGTTGAAAAGCTCTTAATGTGCTTCACATTATGTAATCTGGAGTGGGAATTGGTTTCATGAATCTTATCCAATTGAGCATTTTCTCTTCTCTGCCCAGGTGTGCGATCCATAGCAGAATTTCTGGCAAAATCTAAGTCAGAAGAGACCCAGGAGGAAGTCCAGGTTCTGTTGGATTCTTTGGTCCATGGGAATCCCAAGTACCAGAATCAAGTATATAAAGGTCTGATAGCTTTACTGCCCTGTGCATCCCCGAAAGCTCAGCAGCTGGCCTAGACAGAGTTGAGGAGGTACGGCAGGTGAGAGGAAACAAACGGCGCTGAATAGAATCCGATCCTGCAAGCACTTCCCAACATGAGAGGCAGAGATTAGCCTCCCACCCTCTGCCTGCTCTTCAATCAGCCACTTGCGCTTGCACTTCCTGGAGGCCGGGGTGGGGCAGGGAGTTCATGTCTCACAGCAGAGTGATTTGTCCTGTTTACTTAAGGATCAGAAAGATGTTGGCAGACTTCAAAGTGATTGAGACAAGCAACCAGGAGTATGAGGCAATTGGCGTAAGAAAAGAGATTAGGAGGTGTCTATTGTGAGGGCGCTGGAGAGATGGCCTAGCGGTTAGTAGCGAGCACCCGCTGCTCTTGCAGAGTACCCGGGGTCGATCCCCAGCACCCAGCGGCGGCGAGAACCGGTCTGAAACGCCAACTCCCAGGAGGAACTCCAGGTCCAGGGGAATCCTGACGTACCCTCTGCTGTACCGCTGTGGCAGTGCACGACAGGGGGGCACAGACCC
>VZQC01005623.1:406430-418252 GCA_009823505.1 Rhizomys pruinosus
GGGAAGAAGGGAAGGGAAGGGAAGAAGGGAGGGGAGGGGAGGGGAGGGGAGGGGAGGAGAGGGAGAAGAGAAGAGAAGCCTCCCAGAAAGATGAGCTGGGCAGGAGGCTGCAGCAACACAGACCTAAGGATCCTTAGTGTCACCGGTTCCCACGCAGTGCCTCCTATATGCCAGTCACTTGGGTAGACACCGTCTGTGCCGCACTGTCTTTCAGCCTTCAAAGCAGCTGATGGAGGCAGGATGGGAAAGTTTGAAGAGGTAAAAAGAATGTTGACTAAAAGGTGAACTTCCTGAGAAAGAGAAGACTTGAGACTCTTTGATGAACATTTCTCGCCCTCCTGTGCCCTCCATCCCCAGCCAAAGTCACAGGCCTTGCTCCTGCCTGCCTAATAGGTGTCCAGGGCAACCTGGGGCAGGTCCACTATCTCCTTGCTGTCCATCTGTGCCCCTACTCTTCAGGGCCACCGCCTAGCTATTCACCACTACCCAGCCATTCACCGCTACCCTCCCACCCCATCCCCACCCGCTCACCGCACACCCTGGCTGTCTGGAAGACCTGATTTCACTTCTTCTAGGTCTAAAGAACAAACCACCTTTTCCTTTTAAATGTCTTGTCAGTCAATCGTTGGAGCGACTCACCCCAGCATCGTGGACTGCGTGCTGAAGGTCCTGGGCACGATGCACCTGGAAGTACAGTATGAAGGTAGGGCGGCCACCAGGCCACCAGAGGCGCCAGTGAGAGTCACACTCTGCAAAGTCTGTCCTTAGTCACAAAGCGCCTGTTGCTGAGTGTCCTTGATAGAAGAGGCCACCTCAGTTCCAATCAGCTAGTCACCACATGTCCCCTGAATCACGCACAGGGCCGCTGCACTTGTTCCATGCTTTCTAGGTCCAGAGCTGCTCTGACCTACGTGCTTCTTCCATCTGAACTGAAGTCTCCCTGTCCGGGCTGAGGCTGCAGCTCAGTAGTAGGATGCCTGCTGTGCCCAAGGCCCGAGTTGGAGGCCCGGCACCCAGAAAAGAAAAAGGAGAGGGAAAAGAAGGCCAGCATGGTGTAAACATCTGTATTTCCAGAATGTAGGAGCTTGAGGCAGGAGAACCTGGGGTTCTAGACTAGCTTGGCCACAGGGGGAGATGATGTCTCAAAAAAAAAAAAAATCACCCTGGGAAATGTCTTTCGTATAAGTAAAATTGGATATTGATGGTATTAAGTTTTCATTTACTGAGTGCCCCAGCATCCCAGCTACTTTCTTTTAAAAAAATTTTTTTTTAATTTTATGCATGCAAGTGTTTTGTATACATGTATAGAAGTGGACCGGGTGCATGCAGTGCCCGTGGGGACCAGGAAATGGGTTTGGATCCTCTGGAACTAGATTTACACATGGTTGTTGCCATCGTGTAAGTTCTGGGAACCCAACCCAGGTCCTCTGCATGAGCAGCCAGTGCTCTTAACGACTGAGCCGCCTCTCCAGCCCCAGCTACTTTCTGTATATCATTCCACTTAATTCTCAGAATAGTACTATACTAGATTGCTACATACTAGATTGTCAGTTATTTTGAGTGAATAAATAGTAGAAATGGGCTGTTATGTCTAAAGTTTTTTGAAAGAGGGTCTCACTATATAGCTCAGGCTAACCTGGAATTCACAGAGATCCTCCTGCCTCTGCTGAGATTAAAGATATCTACCACCATGCCAGCTCATTTCCTTTTTGAGATAGTGTCTGTTATGCAGTCCAAGCTAGTTTTGAAATATCTTTTTTTTTTTTTTTTTGGTCTTTTCGAGACAGGGTCTCCCTGTAGCCCCAGCTGCCCTGGAGCTCACTCTGTAGAGCAGGCTGGCCTTGAACTCACAAAGATCCGCCTGCCTCTGCCTCCCAAGTGCTGAGATTAAAGGCATGCGCCACCACACCCGGCTACATCATGATTTTTAGACTTCTGTCCTCAGCACAATCCCAAGCACATATCAATCCAATCCTATTTCTTAGAGGATTTTTATTTATATTATATATAAAATATATAAGCATTTTGCCTATGTGTAAGCATGTAAACGCACCATGTACGTGTACAGTACCTGCAGAGGCCAAAAGAGGGTGTTGGATCCCCTGGAACCAGAGTTATGACTTATGGTTGTTAGATATCATATAAGTGCTGAGAATTGAACCCAGGTCCTCTGCAAGAGCAGCCAGTGCTCTTAACTGCTGAGCCATCTCTCTCCAGCCCCTATCCTCTTTTTTTTTTTTGAGACAGGGTCTCTGCCTTCCAAATCCTGGGATAAAAGGCATGTGCCACCTACCTGGCTGTTGAATAAATTTATGAAGAAATGGTTTCAGGGGCTGGAGAGATTGCTCAGTGGTTAAAAGCACTTGCTCTTGAAGAGGACCTGGGTTCAGCTCCCAGGGCAGGATGGCTAACAACTATATGTCATGCTGGTTCCAGGGGAATCTGATGCCCTCTTCTGGCCCCTGTGGGCATTGCAGGCACATGGTGCATTCATTTACATACAAGCAAAACACTCATATGCATAAAATTTAAAAAAAAAAAGCCAGTTGGACATGGTGGCACATGGCTTTAATCCCAGCACTTGGGAGGCAGAGACAGGTAGAGCTCTGTGAGTTCAAGGCCAGCCTGGTCTACATAGTGAGTTCCAGGACAGCTGGGGCTACAGGGAGACCCTGTCTCAAAAAGATGATGATGACTAAGAGGAAGGAGGAAGAGGAGGAGGAGGAGGAGGAGGAGAAAGAGGAGGAGGAGGAGGAGAGGAGAAGGAAGAGGAAGAGGGTCCTCTAGTGAAAACAGGCACCAAAGCCAGGTATTATAGTTCACGCCTATAATCCCAGCACTCCAAAGGCTGAGGTAAGAGGATTACTGAGAGTTCAAGGCTAGCCTGAGCCTGGGTCTGCAGGAGATAAGGGACACTGGGACTGGAGAGATGACACAGTTAAGAGCGCTTGCTGCTCAATCAGAATTTGGATCCCAGCATCCATGTCAGGTGGCTGCCAAAGCACTTATGACTCCAGCTCCAGGGGACCTAATACTTCCTGTGGCTGATCTTGCAGAGGACCCAGGTTCAATTCCAGGGGATCCAACACCCTCTTCTGACATCCGTGGGCATTGTGCAACATGGTGCACTTACATACATGCAGGCAATACACTCATACACATAAATAAAAATAATAAATAAAATGTAAATGTATACATACATATTCCTATAAGTCAAGCATAGTATCCTGTGCCCGGAATCCCAGCACTTGGGAGGCTGACACTAAAGGATAGTGAATTCAAGGTCAGCCTAAGCTGTTATGTGAGACTGTTTCAAAAAAATAATGGCAGAATTAAATTCTAGTGTTCCAGGATCCATAGCTGTATCTGACCCCAGGTTTCCCTTCAGAGGCTCATTTTCCATTCTCTCCCTCCCTGGGCTTAGCTATTCTATGCTCCTCTGCCTCCTGCTTCTTGGGTCAGCGCACTTCTCAACTGTTTATCTACACACTCTCTCAGCAACGTGATTCTGTCTAGAGCCATAACTTTATATATAGATAGAGATGTAGGTCAATCTGCATTGCTGTTGATGTTGTTAGTGTTTGTATGTTTGCTTTTTGTTTGGGTTTTTGTTTCGTTTTCTTCTGGTTTGGGGTTTTTGTTGTTGTTGTTGTTGTTGTTGTTGTTGTTGTTTTTGTCATGTCTCACGTAGCCCATTCTGGCCTCACACCCGCTGTCTAGGCAAGGGCGGCCTTTTCCTAATCGTCCTCCCTCTGCCTCCTGAGCCCGGGATTACAAGCAAGCACCTCTACGCTGGGCTGAGGCTGCTCTTGAGTTCATGATTCTCTGGCCTTTGAGATCATGAGCAAGTTGCACCACACCCAGCCAACCCTGGGGTTTTTGAGAGTCTCAGTGGATACCCTGGCCTGACCCAGAACTCAGGCTCCTGCTGCTTTCTGCCTCCACATCCAGCTAAACTACTGTGATCTTGGAACCTTCACACATTCTGAGTCAGGCCTGTGACCAGAACGCAGAATGCAGTTCCATTGTGTGGAGTATCACCCAGGAAAGCAGCTGGACCCATAGCTGGGACCGGAGTGTGGCTTCTGAGATCAGGACCACTGGTTCTTCTCCTCTTGCCCAGACGCCTCACATGGCTCTTACTGATCCTGTCTCTACTTCCTATTTGGATATATTACTCATTATAAATGGCTCTTCCTGTGGGACAGCAATCCTGGACTCAGGCGTATCTTGAGCATGTGCAGGCTACCAATCTGCTTAGCGTACTAGGCAGGGCAAAGGATGCAGGGCACGCTCTATTTTCAGGTAGCATGCACTCAGCAGTGAGTCAGCTTGCTTGTCAGCATAGCCCTCTTCTGAATATGCCCATGATCTGGGATGGAGGTCTCAGATTGGCCACTGGGAGGTGATGTCACTCGATGTAGTAGCTGCCTGCCCCGAACATATATAAGCTGCCTGTTACGTATAATAAACAGATTTCACGGATTTGCACCACCTAACTCGATCCCCCGGCTGTTACTGTGTGTGTGCTTGGTTGTGGGGCCATCAACCCCACAGCTGGCTCATCAGCTTATTTGGTCGTGGGAGCCAGCAGCTCCATGACCATGTGTTTGGCAGCAGGGCCATCAGCCCCACAAGCACGCCCTCTTTAGTCTGTCCAACTGTGGGATCAACAACCCCACATTTTCCATTAATTTTTCTTTTTTCAAATATTGCATAAAAATAGTATTTATTCTGGTCAGGTGTGGTGGCACATGCCTTTAATCCCAGTACTTGAGAGGCAGAAGTAAGTTCAAGGCCAGCCTGCTCTACATAGCAAGTTTCAGGGCAACTGGGGCTATAACAAGACCCTGTCTCAACACCCCCAAAAGATATATGTAGTATTTATCTGATTTCTGGATTTCTAGGTTTTTCTCCTTACATTTTATATCTACAGAAAGCCCTGGCCTTGGAGTCATTTAAAGGGGCTGAAGCCAGTTGGTGGCTTGGAGATAGGACTCAGCTGGGACCATCAACTGAAGACTTAGCACACACCTCCAGATAGACCCTAGGTTTCTCATAGCTTGGTGGCTGAGTTCCAAGACGAGCTTCCAAGACATTGCAATGTGAAGCCTTTTGTGGTCCAGGCTTCCTAAATAGCATAGCATTGCCTGCTGCTCATGTCCAAAGGGACCACACAGATGCCACTTCTCAATGGGAAGAAAGCTAAGCACCACCACACCTGGCGCAGTCAGTTTTTGTGCTGGACCAGGGAGGCAGGCGGGCAGTGGTCTATGAGCAAGTGCAATAGACTTCTCTCCCTTTTTTGTTTTTGGCTTCTCAATTACAATTTTTTGCATTTTATCTTTATTTTTATTAACTTTTAAATTTATTTTTTATTTATTTTAAATTTATGTGTATGACTGTTTTGACTGCATGTATGTAGGTGTACCACATGGATGAAATACCTGCAGAGATCAGAAGGGAGCGTCAGATCCTCTGGAACTAGAGTTACAGATGGTTCCTGGTCACCATGTGGGTGCTGGGAACTGAACCTGGTTCCTCTGCAAGAGGTGCTCTTAACCGCTGAACCCTCTCTCTAGCCCCTGCTTTAGCTTTCTCTATACTTTAATGCAGTCTCCTGAAAGGTTGCTTGGCCAGAGCAGGGTTCATGCAGCGATACCTTCCCTGGTGCAGATGCCCCTGGAGGATACAAAAGAAAGGCTGTGGCATGCCAGGCCCAGTGGTGCATGCTTTCAGTCCCAGCACTTGGGAAGCAGAGGCAGGAGGATCTCTGTAAGTTCAAGATCAGCCTGGTCTACATAGCTAGTTCCAGGCCAGCCAGGACTACAGAGTGAGACCCTGTTTGGAAAATAAAACAAAACAAACAATTATAACAACAATAAAAAGACAAAACCACTATGATAAATACCTTCTTCTCCCAGACTCCAGGAGATTCCAATGCCTGATCTTGTACCATCCTTCATGTTGAAGGATGAATAGGCAGGGAAGCCTACTGACCCCTCTGCTGTCTCATGTCTTAGTGTTTTTATCATAGACTGAAGACTTTTAGAATTTCTTTTAATGACGATCCCGTTTAAGCTAAGTGAGCCAAAATCAGAATTAAGGTCCTGCCTGGAATTTATCTCCATTTATAACTGCTTTGAAGTGAAAAATGGCCATTTCCTCCCAAGAAACATCACTGTTCCAGGAATCAGGGGCAGGCAGGGACTCATCAGAACTAGCATTTCAAAGCCACAAAAATAGTCACTCATTTTTTCCTGTCTAAAGAAGAGAAATTAGGGGCTGGAGAGATGGCCTAGCGGTTAAGAGCGCCGACGCTCTTGCTGAGGACCTGGGTTCGATCCCCAGCACCCACATGGCGGCTGAGAACCGTCTATAACTCCAATTCCAGGAGAACTCCAGTTCCAGGGGAATCTGAGACCCTCTTCTGACCTCTGCGGCATTGCACGACACGGGTGCCCAAACCTACATGCAGACAGTACATTCATACACATAAAAAATAAATAAATAGGGGCTGGAGAGATGGCCTAGCGGTTAAGAGGGCCGACTGCTCTTACAGAGGACCCGGGTTCGATCCCCAGCACCCACGTGGCGTCCGAAAACCGTCTGAAACTCCAATTCCCGGAGAACTCCAGTTCCAGGGGAATCTGACACCCTCTTCTGACCTCCGCGGCATTGCACGACACGGGTGCACAAACCTGCATGCAGACAGTACATTCATACACATAAAGAAATAAAAAATAATAATAAAATAAAATAAAATTTTTTTTAAATAAAGAAAGAAAGAAGAGAAATTAGTAAATTAGTGGAACAAAGGCAGCAGGATTGGTACAAGTTTGAGGCCAGCCTCCCGGGAAACCCTGAGTTCAATTCCCAGGACCCACATAGCAAAAAGAAGCCGGGCGTGGTGGCGCACGCCTTTAATCCCAGCACTCGGGAGGCAGAGGCAGGCGGATCTTTGTGAGTTCAAGGCCAGCCTGGTCTACAGAGTGAGTTCCAGGACAGCTGGGCTACAGGGAGACCCTGTCTCGAAAAGACAGACAAAAAAAAAAAAAAGATAAAGAGAAACAAAACACACACAGACACGCACGCGCGCGCGCGCGCGCACACACACACAAAATAAACAAAATTTTAAACATGTTTAAATTAATAAAGAAACTAATGAGTTCAGTTGCATGTTCAGGCCCTGGGTTTGAGCCCTAGCACTTACAAAAGAAAAAAAAGAGACTAAAAGAATAAGAGAACCAAGCATGGTGGCGCACACCTTTAATCCTAGCACTTGGGAGGCAGAGGCAGGTAGATCATGAGTTCAAGGTCTACAGAGTGAGTTCCAGGACAGCTGGGGCTACAGGGAGACCCTGTCTCGAAAAGACCAAAAAAAAAAAAAAAAAAAGAATAAGAGANGTGTGTTCTACAAATAAATTATTGCCTTAGGAACATAAAAATTACAATGTTCAACTTAATTAGAAGCAGACTACTTCACTATGACTTAGTCAAATGTATGCTTGCCAAAAATAATTTGGCCAAATGATCAATTTACTGAATTGCTAATTTACCAATTTACTGAAGTTATATTTCTTTTATATATTTATTTATTTATTTGTTTGTTTGTTTATTTATTTATTTTTGGTCTTTTCGAGACAGGGTCTCCCAGCTGTCCTGGAATTTGCTCTGTAGACCAGGCTGGCCTTGAACTTACAAAGATCCGCCTGCCTCTGCCTCCCAAGTGCTAGGATTAAAGGCGTGCGCCACCACACCTGGCCTCCTTTATATATTTATAAACTTGGTAGCAATTCATATTGGTTGTGTTAGTAGAACCAAGAGAGGTGAGAGCAACCAGACCAGTGTCCTGAGGGTGTTCAGACAGGTGTATGAATGTTATGCCTGCATGTATGTAAGGGTACCCATGTCATACAAAGTCCATGGAGGTCAGAAGAGGCCATTGGATCCCCTGGAACTGGATTTACAGATGGTTGTTAGTGGCCATGTGGATGCTGGGATTTGAACCCAGAAAAATTACCCTTTCTTATTCTTGATTCTTTTTTTTTTTTTTTGTATTTTCAAGACAGGGTCTCCTTTTAGTCCCAGCTGGCCTGGAGCTCGCTCTGTAGACCAGGCTGGCCTTGAACTCACAGAGATCCTCCTGCCTCTACCTCCCAAGTGCTGGGATTAAAGGTGTGCGCCACCACGCCTGGTGTTCCTGATTCTAAATATTGTAGTCTACCCACGTGTGCATTTGTTCACTGTATACATATATACATTGTAGGCCTGAGACACGTCTGAGAGAAAGCATGCTGTTTTTTACTTTCCTAGACTGGGTAACCTCACTTAATATTATACATTCTAGATCTACCCATTTTGCCATAAATCTTTATTTCATTTTTCTTTTTTTCTTTTTTTAAAATTTATTATTTTTTATGTGTATGAGTGTACTGTCTACATGTAGGTTGGTGCACCCATGTCGTGCAATGCTGCGGTGGTCAGAAGAGGGCGTCAGATTCCCCTGGAACTGGAGTTAAAGATGGTTCTTAGCCGCCATGTGGGTGCTGGGAATCAAACCCAGGTCCTCTGCGAGAGCAGTCAGTGCTGTTAACTGCTGAGCCGTCTCTCCAGCCCCTCATTTTTTTTTTTAGAGAAGAATAATATTCCATTTTATATATGTACCAGGTTTTCATTATTCGTCTATTTTGGGGGGATTTGGGGTTTTTTTTTTCATTATTCATCTGTTGATGGACAGTTGGGTTCGTTCCATTTCCTTGCTATAGTGAATGGAGCAGCAATGACCATGGTGGTGTACATATCTTTATGGTGAGATATGGAGTTCTTACCATACTCAGGAGTGAGAAAATTAGGTCATACAGTAATTATATTTTTAATTTTTTTAAGATATGCTATTTTTTATTAACAACGTAATGCATTCTTTTTTAATTTTATTTTTTTATTTATTTTATTTTTTATGTGTATGAGTGTACTGTCTGCATGTAGGTTGGTGGACCTGTGTCGTGCAATGCTGCAGAGGTCAGAAGAGGGTGTCGGATTCCCCTAGAACAGGAGTTAAAGATGGTTCTTAGCCGCCATGTGGGTGCTGGGAATTGAACCGGGGTCCTCTGCAAGAGCAGTCGGTGCTCTTAACCGCTGTGCCATCTCTCCAGCCCCTATTTATTATTTTTTTATGTTTATGGGTGTACTGTCTGCATGTAGGTTGGTATACCTGTGTCATGCAATGCCGCAGTGGTCAGAAGAGAGTGTCGGATTCCCTCAGCTGCCATGTGGGTGCTGGGGATCGAACCCGGGTCCTCTGCAAGAGCAGTCGGTGCTCTTACCTGGTGAGCCATCTCTCCAGCCCCTTAATTTTTTGGGGGGGGGTCTTTTTTTTAATTTTTATTTTTATTTATTTCTGTATGTGTATGAATGTACTGTCTGCATGCAAGTCTGTGCACCCGTACTGGAGTTCTCCTGGAATTGGAGTTTCAGACGGTTCTCGGCCACCATGTGGGTGCTAGGGATCGAACCCTGGTCCTCTGTAAGAGTGGTCGACGCTCTTAACCGCTAGGCCATTATCTCCAGCCCTGGGGGGGTCTTTTTTGAGACAGGGTCTCACTATAGCCCCAGCTGTCCTGGATCTTAACTATGTAGACTAGGCTGGCCTTGAACTCAGAGATCGGCCTGCCTCTGCCTCCCAAGTGCTGGGATCAAAGGCATGTGCCACCACACCCAGCTCTATTTTTAATTTTTTTAATAACCTTCAAATTGGCTTTCATAATGACTATTCATTTGCTTTCCTACCAGCAGTGAATAAGATTCTTCTTTCTCCACATCCTCTCCAACATTTGTTAACAAATTTCTCAGTGATGGCCATTCTGACTGAGGTGAGGTGGTATCTCAAAGTATTTTAATTTGCATTTCCCTGATGACTAGGAATATAAAACAGAACAGGGGACCCAGAAATAGATGACTAGGAATATAGAGCATAACAGGGGACCCAGAAATAAACCAGCAAAGCTATGCCCATCTAGTTATTGACATAGGAGGCAAAAACGTACTTTGGTGGGGGGGGGGACTATTCAACAAATGGTGCTGGCGGAACTGAATATCCACAGGCAGAAGAATGGAATTAGATTCATATCTTCCACCCTGTACAAAAAAATCAATTTGAAATTGAGTGAAGACCTTAAATTTAAAACCCGAAATGCTGAAACTTCTAGATGAAAACAAAGACAATATTCTTCAGAACTTTCTGAACAGAACGTCAGTAGCACAGGAACTACCCCCAAATATCAACAGATGGGACTACATGAAATTTAAAAGTTTCTGGGCCAGGTGGTGGCATATGCCTTTAATCCTAGCACTTGGGAGGCAGAGGCAGGCGGATATCTGTGAGTTCAAGGCCAGCCTGGTCTACATAGTGAGTTCCAGGACAGCTGGAGCGGCAGGGAGACCCTGTCTCGAAAAAAAAAAAAAAGTTTCTGTACAGGGCTGGAGAAATGGTTCAGGACTTGAGAGCACTGGATGTTCTTGTAGAGGACCTGGGTTCCATTCCCAGCACCCACATGGCAACTAACAAGCCTTCATAACTCTAATTCCAGGGGATCTTATGCTCTCTTCTGGCCTCCTTGGGCATTGCATGTGCAGGTACACTTACTCTAGGAAAAATACTTGTATATGTTAAATAAAAATAAGTTTCGGGGCTGGAGAGATGACCTAGCGGTTAAGAGCACCGACCACTCTTACAGAGGACCCGGGTTCGATCCTCAGCACCCACATGGCGGCCAAGAACCGTCTGAAACTCCAATTCCAGGAGAACTCCAGTTCCAGGGGAATCCAACACCCTCTTCTGACCTCCGAGGCATTGCACGACAGGGGTGCACAAACTTGCATGCAGACAGTACACTGATACACATACAGAAATAAATAAATGCTGGGCGTGGTGGCACACGCCTTTAATCCTAGCACTTGGGAGGCAGAGGCACGCGGATCTCTGTGAGTTTGAGGCCAGCCTGGTCTACAGAGTGAGTTCCAGGACAGCCAGAGCTACAGGGAGACCCTGTCTCAAAAAAGACCAAAAAAAAATAATAATAATAAGTTTCTGCAGAGCAAAGAAACTATCACCAGAGCACATCCAGAGCCCACAGAATGGGAGAAAGTCTTCACCAGCTATACATCAGACAAAAGGCTAACATCCAAAAGTTATAAGGAACAGAAGTTAAATGCCAAGAACCAACAAAGCAAAGGCAGCTGAATATCTGTGAGATCAAGGCCAGCCTGGTCTACAAATCAAGTTCCAGGACAGCTAGGGCCACAGGGAGACCCTGCTGCAAAACAAACAAACAAACAAACAAACCTACCAGTCAACAAATGGGTTTTCAAAAAAAAAAAAGAAACAAATAACCAGGCCCCAAGATGGCGGTCACCCACTAAGTGGTTTCCTTAAGCTTTGTGAGGAATGGCCAGTGGACAAGACCACACGGGGCTCAGACTTGAGCACTTATCTGGGGCAGCTGGTGGCACAGGCCTTTCAGGAGGGACAAAACACCCAGACTGCAGCACCAGAAGCCTGTGATCAGATGTATGACTTAGCATGACTCCATTCAAACTACTGCAAACACAAGTTACCAACACCCTCTTCTGAGCTCTGCGGCATTGCATGACACGGGTGCGCAAACCTACATGCAGACAGTACACTCATACACATAAAAAAAATTAATTAAAAAAAGAATATGGAAGCCTCTAGGTTTGATCCCCAGGGATTTAAAAAAAATAATCGTGCCCTAGCCCAGCCTTTCATTTCTCCATCAAACTTGGATTTCTCCAAGCTGAAG
>VZQC01005623.1:418345-428803 GCA_009823505.1 Rhizomys pruinosus
TTTTTTTTTTTTTTTGGTCTTTTCGAGACAGGGTCTCCCTGTAGCCCCAGCTGTCCTGGAACTCACTCTGTAGACCAGGCTGTCCTTGAACTCACAAAGATCTCTCTGTAGACCAGGCTGGCCTTGAACTCACAAAGATCTGCCTGCCTCTGCCTCCCAAGTGCTAGGATTAAAGGCGTATGCCACCACGCCCGACGAAGACCACCCATTTCTGTGGGACTAAAATCTCCAGCTCTGGGGCTAGAGAGACGGCTCAGCAGTTAAGAGCGCCAACTGCTCTTGCTGAGAACCCGGGTTCGAGTCCCAGCACCTACATGGCGGCTAAGAACCATCTTTAACTCCAGTTCCAGGGGAATGCGATGCCCTCTTCTGACCTCCGCAGCGTTGCACGACACGGGTGCACCAACCTACAAGCAGACAGTACACTTATACACATAAAAAAAAAAAAGTTGCATATTTAAAAAAGAAATCTCCAGCTCTGACCTCCAGGCTGTTGCTGGGTGGACCAGCTGTCCAGTTCCCCCTCTCTGGCCACCTCTGTGAGCTTGTTGGTACTCCTACTGGTATTTAGCCATAGGCTCCTGAATGAAGGGCACGTCCTCACCAGGCTTTACACAGCACTGAGCAGAAGGCTCTACCTGAGGCCTCTCCAGCACCTGTGTCCTTCCCCAGCCATCGAGCTGATAAAAGACCTGGTCCACTATGATGTGCGCTGGCAGCTGCTCAAGGGCCTCGTTGAACTGCTTATCCCTTCCATCAAGGAGACCTCCAAACTGCGAGCCAAGATCTTCACTGGTAGGACTATTGGGATGGGCCTGCCCCCGCTGGAGGGGAGGGGCTTCCAGGCTGACAGCCCCTTGCTTCATCAGACTCGTCGATTCTCCAGCTCACTGCACACCTGCCAGCGTTCCTGCAGCAGGCTGCGGCTGCCAAGACCATTGGGTAAGCCAGCAGGAGGGTGGGTGGTTGCAGCCAGCCAAACCTGGCCATATCGCAGGCCCCTGCACAAGGGGGTCCCCAGCATCTTCTGGAGCCCAGCTCCCCTTCTGAGTGTCAGCAACAAGAACAGAGCCCAAGCTCCCCACTGTCATCTCGCTGCCTGAGGGGTTCCCCAATCTTTTTCCAACTTCCACCCAGGCCAAACAGATTTGTGGCTTCTACTCAGAAAAGAATTTCAAGACTAGCCAGTATGAAGTACAATTGGGCTTCATTTTAATAAAGGTATATTGGGTTGAGAGATGGATCAGTGGCACTTGTCACCAAGCCAAGACTGATGACCTGAGTTGGGTCCCCAGGATAGACGGTCAGAACCAACTCTGCCAAGTTGTACACACACACACACACACACACACACACACAGAAATAGTAATACAAAAATTTTTTTTAGCTTTTTAAAAATTTAATTACTTATTTATGTCTATGAATGTACTGTCTGCATGTAGGTTTGTGCACCCGTGTCGTACAATGCCTCGGAGGTCAGAAGAGGGCGTCGGATTCCCCTGGAACTGGAGTTCTCCCGGAATTGGAGTTACAGACGGTTCTCAGCCGCCATGTGGGTGCTGGGGATCGAACCCAGGTCCTCTGCAAGAGCATTCAGTGCTCTTAACCGCTAGGCCATCTCTCCAGCCCCCACAAAAAAAATTTTTTTTTAAGAACCAGGAGTTGGCTCACACTTTTCCCAGCATTCAGGAGTCAGAGGCAGGTGGATCTCTATGAGTTCTAGGCCAGCCTGGTCTACATAGTGAGTTCTAGGCCAGTTAGGGCTACACAGGGAGNTTTTATTACACATAAAAAAAAAAAGGGTGCATATTAAAAAGGAATCTTCCAGGGCTTTCTTGACCTCTCGAGGTTGGTGCGGGTTGGACCAGCTTGTCCAGTGTCCCCTCTCTTGGCCCTCTGTGAGCTTTGTTTTGGTACTTCTTACTGGGTTTTAAAAAATAGCCCATAGGCTCCTGAAATGAAGGGCACGTCTCACCAGATTTTACACAGACTGAGCAGGAAAGGCTCTCTACGAGCCTCTCGAGCGCCCTCCAGCACCTGTGTCCTTCCCCAGCCATCGAGCTGATAAAAGACCTGGTCCACTATGATGTGCGCTGGCAGCTGCTCAAGGGCCTCGTTGAACTGCTTATCCCTTCCATCAAGGAGACCTCCAAACTGCGAGCCAAGATCTTCACTGGTAGGACTATTGGGATGGGCCTGCTTTCTCTGCCCCGCCTGGAGGGAGGGGCTTTCCAGGCTGGCACAGCCCCTTGCTTCCATCAGACCGCGATTCTCCAGCTCACTGGCACACCTGCCAGCCGTTTCCTGCAGCAGCCTGCGGTGCCAAAGCATTGGTCCTGGCCCTTCTTTCCAAAAAAACAGACCATGTTGGTAAGCCAGCAGGAGGGTGGGTGGTTGTGGTTGCAGCCAGCCAAACCTGGCCATATCGCAGGCCCCTGCACAAGGCCTGCCAGGGGGGGGTCCCCAGCATCTTCTGGAGCCCAGCTCCCCTTCTGAGTGTCAGCAACAAGAACAGAGCCCAAGCTCCCCACTGTCATCTCGCTGCCTGAGGGGTGTGTCCCCAATTCTTTTTTCCAACTTCCACCCAGGCCACAAACAGATCAAAGGTTGTGGCTTTACTCAGAAAGAAGAATTTCAAGATAGCCAGTGTATGAAGTACCAATTTTGGGCTTTCATTTTAATAACAGGTTATCTATATGGGTTGTTCGAGAGGAAGTGGATCAGTGGCACTTGTCACCAAAGCCAACGATCTGAGGACCTGAGTTTGGGTCCCCAGGATATAGACGGTCAGAACCCACTCTGCCAAGTGTATCAAGTTGTTCACACACACACCAAACCACACACACACCACACACACACAGAATAAAAAAAATAAAAAATAATTTTTTTAAGCTTTTAAAAATTGTAATTATTATTTATGGTCTATGAGTGTACTGTCTGCATGTAGGTTTTGTGCCTACCGTGCCGTATCATGCCTCGGAGGGAGTCTAGAAGAGGGAGTCGAAGCCCCTGAACTGGAGTTCTCTCTCAGGGAATTGGAGTTATGTGATTACGAAGACGGTTCTTAGCGCGCCATGTTGGGGCTGGGGTGCGAAACCGCAGTCCTCTGCAAGAGCATGCAGTGCTCTTAACCGCTAGGCCATCTCGCTCCAGCCCCACACAAAAAAAGTTGTTTTTAATTTTGAAACCAGGAGTTGGTCACACTTGTTCCCAGGTAATAAGGAGTACAAGGCAGGTGGATCTAATGAGGTCTTGAGGCCAGCCTGGTCTTCAGAGTGAGTTCTAGGCCAGTTTTTGGGCTACACAGGGAGATCCATATCAAGAAAGAAAAGGAGGGCGAGGAGGAGGAGGGGGAGGGAAGAGGAGGAGGAAGGAGGAGGCGGAGGAAGCAGGAGGAGAGGGAGGGAGGAAGGGAAGGAAGGAAGGAGGAAGGAAGAAGAAAGAAAGAGAGAAAGAAAAAGAAAGAAAGAAAGAGAGAGAGAGAGAGAGAGAGAGAGAGAGAGAAAGAAAGAAAGAAAGAAAGAAAGAAAGAAAGAAAGAAAGAAAGAAAGAAAGAAAGAAAGAAAGAAAGAAAGAAAGAAAGAAAAAAAGGCACAGTACCATGGGCTTGGGCTTCTCAGGGAGGAGTTGAAGTTCCCTGTTTTTTTACAATAATCAAAGTTTGGTGGTTTTAAAGTTGTTATCTGGGAAAGGTTTCTAAGGAATCTAAATGAGATCACAAGGCGGTTCCTGAGTGGCACCTGATAGAATTACAGTTGATAAGGTCAAATTCCAGATCACAGGGATTTGGGAAGGCAGGATGTCTTTACTACAAAGCTAACGGTCTAGTTTAGAATTCCCATAGACTGTCTGGGGAAAGGAATGAGGCCCCACTAAGGTGGTACACTTGGGCTCTAAGCCTGGGTCACTGCTGGTTTTTTGTGTGTTTGTTTGTTTGTTTGTTTGTTTTTATGTGTCTGCATGTAGGTTTGTGCACCCGTGTCCTGCAATGCCGCGGAGGTCAGAAGAGGGTGTCAGATTCCCTTGGAACTGGAGTTCTCCTGGAATTGGAGTTACAGACGGTTCTCAGCCGCCATGTGGGTGCTGGGGATCGAACCCGGGTCCTCTGCAAGAACAGTCGGTGCTCTTAACCTCTAGGCCATCTCTCCAGCCCTGTTTTAAATATCAAATTGTATCTCTGTGTGGGCGGCCTTCACAGTAAGTGCTGTTAATTTGTGCTGGAATTTTTCTCAACTGGAGAGAAGCTTTAATCAGACTCTAGCTGGCGCTTTTCCCGTCCCAGATCCCCATATTTGCCTATCCTGCCTGCCTAGGATTCTGGCACGCAGCAGCGTGACCCTCGCTGAGGAGCTGCTGCACTTGCAGGTGGTGCACTGCCTGTTGTCCGCCATGGGCAACACCGACCACAGCAATAGCCAGAGGCTGGCCAGCCTCACACTGGAGGTGCGCAGGCTGGGGTGGGTGTGGGGCAGGCTGCAGGGCATGAACAGTGAGGTCAGTGGACACCGACACCATCGTGCTGTCCCTCCACCTTCTGGCTTACAGTGGTTTGTGCAGATGTTCCCACTGGTGGAGGAACACGTCCGTAAGTCCATGGGAGAAGAACTCTACCAGCTCTTCATTGTAAGTACCCTCACTCCCACCAGCCGCAGCCGTCTCCTGGTCCCCTGCCTGCCCTCTAAGTCATCTGAAGTATTCTTCGCGCCACACCCAACTCCATCCAATAGCACACTATTCCTACCGCCAGCTGGGATCCCCTTCTTTGTACCCGCAGGACAACGCCGAGATCTTGTACACTAAAATAGATAGCGTTCAGGCGGCTATCTTGGCAACCAACAAGGTCAATGTTACCAAAGGTGAGCAGGGAGTGAGGGAGAACCCGGAGCCTGGGCACAGCCATGAACTGGGACTCATGTTAGTGTCTGCTGCCGGCAGCTTTAAACCTGACCGACCACTCCAGCAGCAGCAGCAGCTTTTTCGTGGGTCCTGGTGATCCGAATCAGATGGAGTATACCACACACTTGGAGAGAGATGTTATCGAGTGACAGAGCCCCTGTGCCAACGGTGGAAACCTACCAGAAGGAAGGAGTCAAGGACATTGCCACCTGGCCCTGCGTGGGAAGCTGAGAAGTAGGAAAGACAGAGATCTGCTGCCTGCAAAAAGAGCCAATAAAGAGTTTGGATGTTTGTCCTGTGTGTGGCGGTTTGGTGTGAGGAGGAAGGATCTAAGGACAGCTGTGTGAGAGGCTGGGGGCAGGGGTCAGCACTCTGGGAAGTTCAGGGGCATAACCTGGTTACAATGGAGGACCCACCTCACTCCCCAGATGGCCCCAGACTCCCCGGACCCCAGCCCCACCTGGTCATCTCCTGGTCTTGGTTTCCTTCTAGTCTCTCTTACTGATCCCTCTTCAACCCCTTTCAGTTTTAAGAGTTCAGACTCCGACCTTGAACCTCTTCTCCATCTGCTTTATTTGTGTGTGTGTGTTTGTGTGTGTGTGTGTGTGTGTGTGGTATATGCAAGTTTTCGTGTGGTTGTGTGCACATATGCATTCGTGTGTACATATGTGTGTATGAGGATGCCAGAGGTCTCCCTGTAGCCTTAGTTGGCCTGGAACCCACTGTGTAGACCAAGCTAGCCTCACAGAGATCCACCTGCCTCTGCCTCCCAAGTGCTGGGATTAAAAGCATGCGCCACCATGTCCGGCTTTCTTTTGTTCTTTTTATTTTCTTCATTTTATTGTTATTGTTTATGTGTATGATTGTATTGCCTGCACAAGCCTAAGTGCTCTCATGTTGTGTGATGCTGGTGGAGGTCGAAAGAAGGTATCAGAGTCCCCTGGAACTGGAGTTACAGACGGTTGTTAGCTGCCATGTGGATGCTGGGAATCCAATCCGGGTCCTCTGCAAGAACAGTCAGTGCTCTTAACCACTGAGCCATCTCTCTGGCCCCTGTTCTGTTTTTTTTTGGGGGGGGGTATTATTTATTTATTTTTGGTCTCTCCACACCCCCAACCCCCAACTGACCTGGAACTTGCTATGTAGACCAGGTTCACCTCAGTCTCACAGAGATCTGCCTGCCTCTGCCTCCTGAGTGCTGGGATTAAAGGAATGGACCACCAGGCCCAGACTGCTCTTCCTCTTCTTTTTCTCTAGCTCGGTAAAAGGTATCCATTAGCCCAAAATTGCTCAAAAAAAGACAACAATCCATAAGACCAATGGCAGCTCATCCTCTTGCTCTCTTCCCACCCTCCCATCCCTACCGAGTCTTCCAGGTGCTTCTTGCTCTCTGCCTCACCATGACTGCCCCAGTCTGCCATCCTTTCTCCGGTGATCTTTCTGTTCCCTCTGCCCTCTGTGATCCACTCCCCCACTCAAGCCAGGATAATAATTTTAAATGTATAAATTATGGCCTGGAGATAGACCTCAGTGGTAAGGAATGTGCTCTGGGTTCAATTCCTAACACCACTAAATGCAGACCTACCACGGCCTTCATGGAAACTGCAAAGACCTCAGGCAAATCAACTTCAAGGGTAAACCCAAAAGTCACCTCGGAGATTTCCCCTAACTCTAAACTGACCCTCATCCCCCCGTCACCCACCTCTGTCTCTCTGCATCACATCATCTACCCAGACATGTTCAGCCAGTCCTGGGGCTAAGCACAGACTGCATGCTAGTGACCCTTGGTTTCTTAGAGCTCTTAAGGTAGAGGTAGAGGTCATCGAGAAAGAAGAAGAAAAGGTTCATGAGGAAATGGTAAGGCCTCTCAAGCAGAGGCAGGGCTTCTAATTGAATATTGTTTACAAGACACCCCAAATTTACTGATGGCTAAAAACCAACCTTCCTTCCTTCCTTCCATCTTTCTTTCTGTGCTGGATGGCTTTAGTGTCTACTTGACACACCTGGGTTGAGGGAGCCTCAATTGGGAAATTTCCTCCATTGGACCGGCCATGTCTGTGGGGCATTTTCTTGATTCTTGAGTGATGTGGAAGGGCCCACTCTAGGAAGGCCCTCTGTGCGGTGGGCGTGGGCGTGTGCTGGGACCTTCCTCAATTGTTCTCCACCCTTTGTTTACTATTAAGCTTGTGTCTTTGGAGTATGGGCGCATGTAGTGCCTTGGTACACACGGAAGTCAGCAGACCTCTTGCAGGAGTCGGTTTTCTCCCACCCGAGGAGCCCACGCAGTTGTCGGGCTTGGCACTGTGTGCCTATACCCACTGAGCCACGTCACTGGCCCCCCACCCGAAGAGCCCACACGGTTGTCGGGTTTGGCACTGTGTGCCTGTCCCCACTGAGCCATGTCACTGGGCCCCCACCTTATTTTTTAAATTTTTATTACTTTCACTTGTATGTGTATGCATGTTTTGTCTACATGTATGTCACTGCACCTGTGCCATCCCCCATAGAAGCCAGAAGAGGGAGTTGGATTCCCTAGAACTGAAGTTATGGACGGATGTTAGCTGCCATGTAGGTGCTGGAAACTGAGCCCAGGTCCTCTGCAAGAGCAGCCAGTGCTCTGAACCACCGAGCCAGCTCTCTAGCCCCTCTGCCTTTTCTCTTTTCTTTTTCACCTTATTTTTTTGAGACAAAGTCTCTCACTGAACCTGGGGCTTCCCAGTTCACCCCAGGGATCCTCTCCTCCTGTCTGCCACCCCAGTCCTGGGTCTACAGGCATGAACCTCTACACAGCACTTTACCTGGGTGCTAGGATTCCAGTCTCAGGTTCTCCTTCTTACGTGATAAGAACTTTCCTCACTGAACCCTCTCCCCAGTCTCTGTCTTTAGGGATTTTTGTTACGGTTTGTCTTTTACATTCATTTATTTACTCTGTGTTAACAAATGTGCAGGAACAAATGTGCCTATTTGGAAGTCGGACAACAACTTGCCATAGTCTGGGGTCTCCTTTTGCCATGTGGGATGCAGGGATCCAATGCAGGTCATCAAGCTTGCCCGCAAGCACTACACACACACACACACACACACACACACACACACACACTAAATGCATGCAATAAAAAAATTTTTTTTTGTCTTTTCAAGAGAGGGTCTCCCTGTAGCCCCAGCTGTCCTGGAATCTGCTCAAGACCAGGCTGGCCTTGAACTCACAAAGATCCACCTGCCTCTGCCTCTGCCTCCCAAGTGCTAGGGTTAAAGGCGTGTGCCACAATGCCCAGCTCAGCAATAAAAAATTTTAATGTAAAAGAGAAATAAGGTAGTAAGCTGTGGTTGTCCTCTGGCTTACACACATGCATCAAAAAGGAAAGAAGAAAGTTATTCCAGTCCATACTGCTCAGAGTGAGGAGTACCTGGTCGAGTCTGTAGAGGAATCTGTTTCTTCTAAGCTGTGTGGCTGTGAGCAACTCTTTCCTGCACTGGTGCTGCCCAGCACCCAGCCGTTCCTCTCTGGGGTCCAGATGCCAACTCCGGCAACGACTTCTCCTGAAATTCAGGAACAACCTGCACAATCTCAAAAAAGAAAAAGAAAAAGCCACCAATCTGCCTTTAATCCCACTGCGGAGGCAGAGGCAGGCAGAGCTCTGAGTTTGAGACCAACCTGGTCTACATAACAGTTCCAGACCAGCCAGGGCTACATAGTGAGACTCTGTCTCAAAAACAAAACACCAATTTGATCCTAGCACTTGGGAGGCAGAGGTAGGCGGATCTTTGCGAATTCAAGGCCAGCCTGGTCTACAAAGTGAGTTCCAGGACAGCTGGCTACAGGGAGACCCTGTCTCAAAAAGACCAAAGGGGAAAAAAAAGTACAACCATTGAGTCATACTATTCTTTTTTTTTTTTTTTTTTTTTTTTGGCAGTCTCTCTAGAGACCTGTCAAAAATTGGCCAATGTCGACGATAGTTCAATCGTCAGGGCGCAGTAACTGGGAAAACTTCTTCAATTAGAAATAATTGCACCTAACCTCGGAATAGAACCTCATTGGACTATACTGCACTCTTTTGCGCAAAGCTGAGGTCATATTTAGTCTCTTAGCTTTTTCTAAGACCATAAAAAGGAGATAAGAAAAATCTCAGGTTCTTCTACCCTGCCCTTACCCACCTTGCTTCTCTGGATCCTTCAGGATTTGGGGCCGGTCAGTGCTACCATGTCCTAGGGCAAAATGAAAAGCAATAATTTTCGACAAGACTTTTAATTTTAACTGATTATTGCTGGCGATTGGAGATACGGTGCCGCTCGAGCATAGACAAATGCTCTACCACTGACTACAACCATTGTTTTCGGTTTGGAGTGTTTGTTTGGTTTTTCTATTTTTTTTTTTTTTTTTTTTTTTTTTTTTTTTTTTTTTTTTAATTTAAGAGGAGTTTTCCTTGGAGTGTGAATTATGTAAGCCCACATTTCGAGAAAGAACTCTGGCTCTGTACTGACCCCTGGTGGTAGCTCAGCACTTTTACAAGAGGAGAAAAAAATTTAAAGTATCTCCGGAAACCTGAGGAGGGCTACATAGGTTCATTTACATACCCATAATGCGTTGCATAGAGATCGCTGTTTAATTAAAACAAGTAGCCCCTTATTTCTTCTTTCTGACTTTACTTCCTTTTAAAATTACGGATTTCAGACAGCTATCTTAGACTATAGACTTAGTAGTGATTCCTGAGTTCGAGTCAGTGGTGACCATTGGTCCAGTAGGATGTACAGCCAGACAAGAGCTATGTGGGGACTTTATCAAGCATACTCTGGTTTCTCTTCAAATCGTATAAATCTTTCGCCTTTTACTAAAGATTTCCGTGGAGAGGAACAAGTCTGAGTCTCAAATCAATTTTTTGAGGCCTTGCTTATAGCAGGGCTAACGTGTTTGGTTAAAAAAAAAAAGGATTACCTGTGGGTTAGAGAGATGGCTTTGACTGAGAACCCAGGCTGGGTCTTCAGCCACCACGTGGGTGCCATCTGTCTGATCCCCGCGGTATGCACCACACAGGTGCACAGACCTAATGCAGACAGTGCAGTACATTCATACACATAAAAAACAAAAAAAGTTTAAGAAAAAAAGTAGTTGCTGAAACTACAGTTCGATAGGATCATAGTATGTGCAGGGCAAACAATATGCTCATAACAGAAAACAAAGTCAGTAATAGTGACCTTGTTTCAAGATCTCCCTGTAGTCCCTAGAACTCACTATGTAGATGAGCGTGCCCTTGAACTCACAGAGATCCTCTTGCATCTTAAAGGTGTGTACCACCACATTCAGCGAAATACACACCTTTAAGATGCAGGAGGATCTATAATGAATCCTAATGAAACTTATACCTTCTAGGTGCAACAAAGGTTTTGATATGACTTTCTTGCCTCCCCCCCCCCATAGAACAAGGAGAAATATGATGATGACGTCATTCTCCAACTGTAAATTGGAGACAACTATTATAGAGTAGGATCGAAAGGTTACTCCTGAACAAACTGTCAGCCCATGAAAGGAAACAGCCAGAATTGACCAGAATCCAAGTCAACAGC
>VZQC01005623.1:432399-469519 GCA_009823505.1 Rhizomys pruinosus
TTAAGGACTTTAGTATTATATTTGGTTCTGAACAGAGAATAATCCTTTTCACAGTTCTTATGTCTATTAGTCAATTAAAGAAGGCAGTTTTACCGGTTTTATAAGAGATTACCTCTATAATAGTTGTCTCCAATTTACAGTTGGAGAGTGACCTCATCATCGTCATATTTCTCCTTGTTCTATGGGGGGGGGAGGCAAGAAAGTCAGATATATATATAAATTAAACCCCTAGTTCTCACCCTGTACAAAAACCAACTCCAAGTGTGTCAAAGATCTCAACCTGAAACCTGCAACCCTGAAGGTGATAGAAGAAAATGTTGGCAGCAACCTACAAGATATAGGCTTAGGAAAAGACTTTCTAAATCAAACAGCAGCTGCACAGGAAATAAAGTCAACAGCTGATAAATGGAATCTCATCAAACTCAAAAGCTTCTGTACAGCTGTATTAGTCACTTTTCTGTTACTGTGATAAAACAACCATGACCAAGGGAACTTACAAAAGGAAGAGTTTATTTGAGCTTATGATTAACAGTTCCAGGGAATTAAGAGTCCATTTTGGTGGGGAGAGATGGTGGCCAGGGCTGGAGCAGAAAGCCAAGATGCACATCCTCCAATGAGCACAGAAAGCCGAGAGAGAGACACTGGAGACGGCAAGACTTGTTGAGCACACTAAGCCCACTCTCAGTCACGTACTTCCTCCAGAATGGCCACATTCTGGATCTTCTAAGATCTCCCAAAACAGTACCGCCACCTGGGGACAAAAATGTCTGAATACTCAAAGCCTATGGAGGACATTCTCATTCAAACTACCACAACACCAAAAGAAACCATCAAGGAAGTGAAGAGAAAATCCACAGACTGGGAGGAAACCTTCACCACTGATACATCTGACAGAGCATTAACATCCAAAATATATAGACTACTTAAATAACAAAGAAAAAAACAATGACCTACTCAAAAGATGGAGTAAAGAGTTGAACAGAGTCTTCACCAATGAGAAAGTAAAGATGGCTGAGAAACAACTTAAAAAGTTGATTGAACAAACAACCTGTCACCCCCCCACTGGATGGTGGGGCTGTGGGGGTTTGGGCACAACAGCCTGCAGATTGGATTTGCACGAAGGATGCTTGTACTCATGTATTATCACTTATAGCTAAAAAATGAAAATAAAACTGAGAGAAAGATTCAGGACAGTTATGGCAGAATGCATGATCTGGGATAGGGTGGGGGTGGGGGGAAAGGGAAAGGGAAATATGCCTGATCTGGAATTGACCAATGATATATAAAATGCACAAACCATCAATAAAAAATTAAAAAAAAAAAAAAAAAAGGTTTGTCTATAAGGTTCTGTGAGTTTGTTTTCATTGATTCAGTTCCAGAATGTTTTTATTCTTCTTTCTTATTTCTCCATTGAACCCATCATCATTATTCAAGAGAGTGTTGTTTAGTCTTCAATGTTTCTTCTGTAGGTTGTAGAGGTTTACCTGTGTTTCTATATGAGTTTATTTGCCACTGTGGTCTGAAAGAAGATGATGGAGATTTATTTTCACTTTGTAATTTGTTGAGTTTTTTCCTTGGCCCCAGTTATATCTTCTTGAGATTTGTTCATGTGGTAGGAATGTATTCCTTGGGGTCTGGTAGAAAAGGATCTGGGAATGGGATTGGGAAATATTCGATAGATGTCTGTGATGGTCCATTGGTGTTATTGTATCATTCAGTTCAGATGTCTCTCTGTTATCCTTTGTCCTGTTATTTGTCTTAAAGGACTTAGTGGGGTATTAAGTCCCCTACTATTAGTGTGCTGGGGTTAATCTGAGCTTAAGATCCTGAAGAGTTGTCTTTACAAAAGTTGGTGTCGCCGGATTTGGTGCTATATATTATGATTGTGAGATCCTTCATCGTCTGAAAAAGGAGGCCAACCCAACGAAGTAAGGAGCACGAAGAGAGATTGAGAAACCATAAGGAAATGGATTAAGGAAATCACAGGAGAATGAAAAAGGAAATAGAATACTTATCCAACCAGGAAGAAAGGAAAGGAAAAAGCCTCAGAAAATAGAATGGAGAATCAGACACAACGCATACAGATCGGAGGAAGATACTACAGAGCAACTAAAAAACTCAAATAAAGATTATGAAAAATTTAAAAATACACAAAACTGGAACAACCAGGAAATATGGGACACTATGAAAAGATCAAACCTCCGCATCATGGGAATAGAGGAAGGAGAAGAATCTCAAGAGAATGGTATTGATCAGATCTTCAATAGAATAATAGATGAAAACTTCCCCAAACTAAAAATAGACAAACCCATTCAAATACAAGAAGCACTTCTGTCACTTCTACAGTTATCACCATTGTATGGACATAGCTCTTTGGTTCCTTTTCCTCACGTCTTTAATTATCTGCTGTGTGATCCTTCTGTGCTTTTAGTATCTACCCTATTGAACATGGAAAATTAATATTCTGTGTTTTTCTATGAACCTTGTTTATACCCAGTCTTTGTTAATTGATGCTACTATGATGTGAAATCATGTTTTTCTCTGTGGTTTGCACGTGGTGTGTGTGTGTATGTGTGTGTGTGTGTGTGTGTGTGTGTGTGTACAGATGTATGTGCATGCCCATTTCTTAGTGAATGGCAGGATGGAACACAGGACATTTGGGGGGACAGTATACATGGGTAATATGGGAATGCCTCTTTCAGTTGCTGCCAATATTTCAAGTTATGGTTTCCAGTGTTTCAAGTTATGATTCTGGGAACTTGGGACTTAATGATCTTGGTCTAAGTTTTACTCGTTTTGTTATTAGAGATCATGTAGTCATCAATTTAATGCATTTCAGGTTTTAATGTATGTTTTATTGAGTTTTACACATGTATATAATAGATCTTAATAATTTAGATCCCCCCTCCTTAAACTCCCCCCCCCATTGTGGTTCTTGCATTCTGTTATATATGTTAAGGCTTATTCTGTCATGCATTTGTACTCGGATATTACTAGGTGTATGTTCATCCACTAGAGTCCAGTCAGTTGATTTGTTTTTTTTTTTCTCCTAAAACAGGGACATTAAAATCCTCTCTGAATTCTCATGCTCAGTCTAGTACTTCTAACACGTCAATTTCAGCTGCTGTGCTCCACGTCTACATAGAGAATCTGGTGCTTTTCTTGCTGCTACACAGCCTCAGCTGGCGGTTGAACTTCATCCCCTAGGTTCAATATTCCTTTTTTTGAGCATCATGGATGATCCACAAAGTTTGGATCAGGGAGAGCTTAGCCACAGAAATGCTCAGAGGCAGAAAATTGAAGTACCTGTGTCTAGTAGCCCACTCACTGGTCTATAATAAACCAAAGGACAAATATTGGTTCTCCCTTGCTGTCAGTAGAGGCATGGGATGTAGAATCTGTGTTTTTGAGATGATAAGGATCCTCTGCAGTACCATTTCCTGCAGCAAAGAACTCTAGACAAAAGCAGCTGTGAGTAGTGGCTTGACAGGTTTTGTTGTCTTTAATAGAGGTATTTATGTGAGTAAGATGTGTTCTTATGACCCAGCCATACCACTCCTAGGCATGTACCCTCAAGACTTACCCCACTGTAGAGATACATGCACGGCCATGTTTATTTCAGCTCTCTTGACAATAGCAAGGAGCTAGTCAACCCCAATGCCCCTCAACTTATTAATGGATAGAGAAAATGTGGTACATCTACACAATGGAGTTCTATGCAGCAGTAAAGAAAGAGGACATCATGAGCTTTGGAGGAAAATGGCTGGAGCTAGAGGACATCATGCTGAGTGAAGTAACACAGTCCCAGAAAAACAAACGATGAATGGTATCCCTCATCTGTGGTTGCTAGTGCCAATTGCCTAGTTGTAAGTATTTCTTGTGCACAGCCTCTTGAGCTTTTGTCCAAAGCAGTTGGGAGTGATGCATATTGGAAACAACAACCACCACCACCACCACCACCACAACAACAACAACAGAAAGGACTGCATCAAAGAACTGACTGAAACAGTGAACTTCTGCTCAAAACAGTCAACTTCCACATGGAGAATTTTGAGAAAGAATGAGAAAGAGATGAAAAGCATGTTTGGCAGATGCTTGAGCTCTGGTGGGGTGGGGGGATGGGGGGACACGGGTCTAGATTTGATAAAAAATATAAATAAATAAATTAAAAATAAAAAAAGATGTGTTCTTATTTTGCAGCAAAGTTGTTCTTTCCCACTTGTGTTCTAAGAAGTGAAGCTGGGTCAGTCAGACCCAGTAAACGCTTATTTATTTGATCCTTTTGGTTGTGACATTCTAAGGCCAGGGCAATGATGGACTGTGCCCACATGTAGTCAATTGTCAGATAAAGCAGATCAGGGAGCTGGGATTATTTTGCCAGGTGTTGTCATGAAGGGCACTATTTCTAGGCAAGGCTCCCTAGGTAGGCTCTCTTTTCTGGTACTCTGGGGCCAAGGGAACTAAGGAAAGGATCCCTACAGACAGAGAAAAGAGGATGCTCTGTGCTGACCTACTCAAACCTTCTTTTCACTTCTTCTAGGAGCAGAACTCTAGGGTGGTGGTACTGGGATTACATTAACAACTCTCAATTCATTGCATTGGGACCAATCCAAAGCTCCTCTTCCTGGAACATTATGACAGCACAACATGACCTACCTCCAATCCTTTTATTTTTATAGATCCTGGTAAAATGTGTATACAATTGGCACATCTAACATAAGCATGGGTTGATTAAAAACAATGAAAACAAACAAACAGGGGCGGGGGTCATGGAGGGGGAAACGAGTCTGGATTGAACTGAGAAGTGATATATGAAATGCACAAAACTTCAATAAAAGATAAAAAAAAAACAGACAAAAATCCCATATATCTACTTTAAATGTTGACAAATACACTATTATATGAATTAAAGCTCCTTATCTGCCAACCTAGTTGAACTCTTTTCATAAAATTCTATGTAGCCAATGAAATCATCTATAAATAATGACACATTTCTTTATGTTCAATCCTCATGTGAATGTATTTCATTGCTTTGCCTTCCTGCACCATTTATAGCTTTCAGGAAAACACTAGATGACAGTGGTACAACTCCACAGTTCCCTACTCTTGATTTTTCAAAGGGAATACTTAAAATATTTTATTGGGGATTATGATATTGTCAAAATATTTCTTATGATAACTCTTATTAGGTTGGTAAATTGTCACTTAGTTTTAGCTCTGATAGATTTTAGTGCAAATGAATCTTTGCTTTTTATTAAATATATTTTTGTCTTTTAGTATGATAATTGAGCATGTTTGATTGTCTTTTTCTTTTTTAATATTTCAAAATAAAATAGTACTTTAGTCTCATAGATTTTGAGTGCTGAACTAAACATAAATTCCTGGAATGAAGCCAACTTACTCATGATTTCTCTTTATTACACATGGCTAGATTTAATTTGCCAATATTTTGTTTAGCATTTTGCATTTGTGTGAACCACTTAGATTAGCATACATTTTTCACTTGTCATATTATTTTCATTTAGTTTTTGTACCAGAGTGAGATTAGTCTCATTAAATGGATTGATAACTATTTCACTCCTTTTCCTCTTGCATAGTTTATAATGATTAAATTATCTGTTTCTTTAATATTGAGGCTAATTAATTTTGTGTTTACTCAATGAGAAATTTGTAAAACAGAAATGGATATTGCACTATTCTGAGTCAATTTTGACATTTATATTTTTCTAGTAATTTGGTTCTACATTCCAGTCTTTAGTTCTACATTCAAGTCTTGTTCATTATAAGATTATCTGATCATTCTTATTCTCTGTTGCATATAGAATTATGATTCTTTTTACTATCAGTACCATTTGTGCCTCTGCTTCGTAGTCCGCATAATCATCCAAAAACATTGTAAAACATGGAACTAAATATATAATTACTTTCACAGTTCCAAATTATTCGAAGGTTTTCAAAACCCTTAATGATTTTTTCATAGGCTAACTTTTCATTTTTGTTAAAAACTGTCTTCCTCCTTCTAGATTATTTTGGAATAATGTACTTCCCATGACATATATTTCTAACTTCCATAACCTGATGTTTTGGTCATGCCCTTTCTACCATTTTGACCACTGTGATAGTTTTTGTGTCAATGAGGCAAGGTACTGGACAGAAACCAAGTAATGGAAGAAGAGTTTCTTTTGTCTTATGGTCTCAGAGAGTATAGTTCCTCCTGACAGGGAAAGCATACTGGTCATAGAATTTCAGTCTGTAGTTATGGGAGCATGCTTTGGATGCTTGTTCCTGTGGCTTAGACCAGGAAATTGGGCTGGATCCATAAGTTAGTGTTGTATTCAAAGGCCTTCCTCAATGACCTACTCCTGGCAACCAGTCTCTATATCCAAAGATCCCACAGCTGGTGGAGAGGTATTCAAATGCATGAGCATTGTTTCCTGTGATATGTATTGAAATGTTATGTCTTAGTATTCCTTTCAAATTCTTCCTTGTCCATGAATTTTATTTTTACTCCCAAACATATTAAAATCTTTGCTTCTATTTCATATTCTGCCAAACTTCTTCACAGCAAGTGACATGTTGGTTTTTTTTTTTTTTTTTTTTTTAATTTTATTTGATGGTTTGTGCATTTATACATCATTTTCCAATTCAGATCAGGCATATTTCCCTTTCCTTCCCCCCCACCCCCACCCCATCCCAGATCATGTATATCTGCCATAACTGTCCTGCATCTTTCGGTATGTTTTTTTTTTTTTTTTTATTTTTTAGCTATAATGATAATCCAGTGAGTATAAGCATCCTTCGTGCAAAACCAATCTATAGGGACTGTTGTGCCCAAACCCCCAAAGTCCCACCATTCGTGGAGGTGGACAGGTTGTTTGTTCAATCAAGTTGATCAAATGAGTTGTCCGACTTTCATCGCTGTAGTTTCCACCATTCACCCCAATCGGCAGCCTTTACATTCTACCACGCCCCCTCTTCCGCAGATTGTTCCCTGAGGCTTAGAAACAGGGGCACCAGGTGGATGAGAAGCAATAAAACTGTCCCTCTTCTCTTTTCTTGAAGAGCTGTTGACCTTTTGGATTCTGTTCCAATTTCTGGTTTCCTTCATGGGCTGACATTTGTTTCAGGAGCAACCTTTCGATCCTACTAATGAAGCACAAGCAATTAGATAATAATGGTATTTAAACAGTACTAAAGTTAGAGTTACTTTGTAGACATATTGGTATTTGGGAATTAGGTGGAACTTAGTTTGATATTTCAGGAATAAATTTTTACAACCCTGATTAAATAAAAAGGGTCGTACATGTGGGCTTTATGAACCTCTCCTTAACCTGTAGAGATTAGTGCTTGTGTCATAGCATGGGTTATTGCTTTCCAAGGGAAGAAGCCAACCCAGCCCAATTTAGATGTGGGGTATACGGACATGCTGCCTCTGCTGCGCACAGTATTTCCAGAGGCTGAAAGTTGTAGGGCTGGTGCTGATGGTGGAGTCTTTGCTTGGACTCAGGGAGACCCGTATTTGCTTTACTGGTTTTGTGGCCTTTCGTAACAGTCTCTGGCATTCCAAGGCCATCTGTATCCTTGGCATGTGCGGTCTCAATACATCCCTCCCATGTTAACGTCAGGTCTTCGGCAGCAGGGTCTTATCGCCTCTCCTCCTGCAGGTATCCCAACTTAGGGGCAAGGAGCCCTTACCTTTTGTGGGGCCTTGGATCCCCTGGCCAACATCCCCCTGGTAGAACAATCCATTGCTGATGTCAGAGCTCCTGCATTAATATACTTTGCCTAAGTGCATAGCCCAAGGACTTTAGTATTATATTTGGTTCTGAACAGAGTATAATCCTTTTCACAGTTCTTATGTCTATTAGTCAATTAAAGAAGGCATTTTTACCGGTTTTATAAGAGATTACCTCTATAATAGTTGTCTCCAATTTACAGTTGGAAAATGACATCATCATCGTCATATTTCTCCTTGTTCTATGGGGGGGGGAGGCAAGAAAGTACTATCTATAATGAGTCCTAATGAAACTTATACCTTCTAGGTGCAACAAAGGTTTTGATATGACTTTCTTGCCTCCCCCCCCATAGGACATGTTGGTTTTTAACCTAATCAGTTGCTACGTACCTCCAAACTCCAGCAGCCTTATAACTCTGCATGCTATCTCTAACTTTATTCTAAAAATACTTAGAAAGATGCTACTCAGTATCTACCACATCAATAGCACTGAATTAAATGGAGTATACTTATTAACAGACATTTATTCTTAAATAGTGTAAAGATATCTGTACCTCTAAAAGTTCATCATTCAACAACTGGCTGTCTTCTGCTGTCCACTGGGAGGGCATATTTTCTCCCTTTTTACTCCAGCAAACCACAGATCTGTTATAAGGATTCCAAGTCAGCAGTCTGAGAAATCATCTGATCCAGGCTTCTCATTGTACATTTGAGAGTCTGGTGAGCTAGGGAGGGGAAGGTCTCACCCAGGTGACAACAGAATGGGATCAAGGGTGAGTTAATATTTACCACTTTTTTCTGGATACCCCATACTGGGAAACTATATTTGGCCCATATTGAAGGCTATAAATTGCATTAATTATTTGTCCAGGGAAGATGGTCTTTATTTAGACTTTAAGAACACTGAAGACTAAGAGTACAATTTCTGATTTATTTTGGAGATCGTTTGCCATGTCTTTTACATAGACACACTCAATAAAGGCTTGTTGGCTTATCTGGGTCAGCTTTCTCTTCTGACCCTTATTTAAAAGGAATTCTAGTGTCACTACACTTTTGGTGTAGTGTACCTCCTCCACTGCATGCAACTGTTGTCACCTGGAGCAGGATTTTAAGAGTACTGAACTTCAGCATCCACAGCTAACCTTATCTACAGTTTCTTGAAGTGCAGCCCAAACTCTGCTTCTATTCATTTAAGGTTCAATTAATGGTTTCATAGTGCATAAATCTGCCTTGTATAGTGTAAACTTAAAGCTATAAGGTAACTTGTTGCAAGTTACCATTAAATTAGTTACATAGTTATGTCTTAATGTGTATACAATGCACAATAATTTATGAATTTTCCTTTTCTGAATCCTGCCAATTTGAAGACAGGAAGCAGTTTTGGAACATTTTCTGACTGAAACAAACCAGTGCCATCAAAGAGGGCCTGTATGATAGATTAATGGTATCTGAATGATTTATCAGACTTGCTAGTCTTTCTATCACACACATTTGCACATTACCCAGTGATGCTACCCCCAGTGTCATCTTGTGAATCTTGGTCAAGTAAGTTCTTACTTCATAGTCAGTGCCTTCATCTATTTATAAAGATAAAAACCCTCATAGGCTGGGAGAATCCAGTGAACTAATGTTTGTCAAAGTACTTCCATGTGGAGCAGTCACCTTTTTTGTTGTCATTTCCATTAATTTTATATTATTCCAAAATATGCCTAAATACATTCCCTGCATATATCAAAATTACAAAGTCTGAAAATAAACTATTGGCTAATTCCAGAACATGTTTAGGGATTCACATGTTAAAAGTAAAGTTGCATGCACACAAAAAGAAATACAACTTTACATTCCTAAATTACATAGCAAGTTAATGTATTTTTAAATATACTTTTAAGGAAGGTATTTATTCTTTTTTATAAATCTTTGAGCTTAGGAACATAGACACATAAACATCAGGCTATATCTATTGTATTATCAGTCAATGTGGTATTTTTTTTTACTAACAATTATCCATCTTGACTTACATATAAGGATTTGGCACTAGGATCCATAGGATGAAGGAAACCATGCATTGTTTGTTTTTCTGAGACTGTGTTATTTTACTTAGCATAACAGCTTTTAGCTCCATCCATTCACATGCAAAATTCATGATATTGTCTTTCTTTACTGTTGCATAGAAGTCCATTGTGTAAATGTACCACATTTTCATTATCCACTCATAAGTTGAAGGACAGTTGGATTGTTTTCAGTTCTTTGCTGTTGTGAAAAGAGAACCAATAAACATCCTTGTGCACGTATGTCTACTATAAGATGCATCCTTTGGGTATATACCCAGGAGTGGTATGACTGGTTCAAATGGTAGGTTTATTTTTCATTTTTTTGAATAATATAAAGTTATTTTATTTTTTATTACTCATTAATTCATTTTTGTGCTTTATTTTTGAATTTTTTTCTATTTTACATGTATTTATTAGCATTTTTTTATGAAATATACTTAAGTGAATATAAAAGCCAGCACAAAATTGATACAAAACAAGGATAAAATCATTTACAAAGACTAATGCATAGATAATACCAATATATTCAAGCTGAAGAACTGGGTACCAAGGTTTAAACCTGAATAGATCAACAAGTATAAAGATATCAAAACCAAAAATAACCATATCAGTCAGCAATATTTTATAGCCACTGAGTGATTACATATTATTTGGTTTCAGGTATAAAATATTCTTGCCTTATTTTTTATGTAAAAATACTAGGGTTAAGATAAACTAACATACAACTATATTCATTCAGTAGTGTTTTGAACATGCACAACTACCTTTAAAGAGTGGTTTTTCTCCATTTGTCTTTCTGGGACTGGTTATATTTTTGGTTTATCTGAAAGCAACTATGTTGTCATAATGTGATTCCTTCAATGGACTCTAGAATCCATCCACCAATTATTTTCAGATTCTGTAATTACTGTATATGGGTGGAGAGTATGTATCCATATTTTAGAATAATATGAAATTAATGGAGGAAAATGTGAATTCCTAAGCATAAAAAAAGACTGAGAGAAAGATGCAGGACAGTTATGACAGAATACATGATCTGGGATGGTTTGTGGTGGGGTGGGGGGAAGGGATTGGGGAATATTCCTGAACATAAATGAAAAATGATGTATGAAATACATAAAACATCAATTAAAAATAGAGTGGCTCTAAAACATATTTTATGATAAAGAACTATCCAAATTATGTTTTATTCACAATGACAATATACCAAACTCATGAAATCAACACATTAGGTTGTGGCAATCATTCTGTTTGATTTTTTTTTCTTTTGAAAGAAGTCAGTATGTTCTAATATTTCAAATATTCATACATGTTATTAGAACAAACTAAAAGTTCTGCACATTACAGTGCCTATAATAAAATGCCTTCTATTCTCAAAGTAGTACATATTCAATGTGTCTTACCCAAGCTTCTTTTCAAAGTCTGTCATATTTTTAAATGACTTCATAGAGCAAACAATGCAGTATAACTGGGAGCACAATTACTTGAATGAAGAAGATGAAAATCTCAACTTTTAATTTTTTTTCACATTTTCCCCTTTAATTTTATATTACTTCAAAATATAAATATGCATACATATCCTCCACCCATATAGCAATATTACAAAATCTGAACATAAGTGGTAGGTGAATTTTCAAGCCCATTAAGGGATTCACCTTTTATTTATTTATTTATTTATTTATTTATTTATTTATTTATTTATTTTTTTATCTTCGCTTGCAATGTATTTAATATTTTGTTAGTGTTCACAAAATAATACATCAATTTGAACAGAATATCTTGGGCATGTCCTTTACAGTCAAAATGTATTTGCAAAGTCATCAGTAAATGGACTTGCAATGAACCCATATGAATTACTTAATTTTCTGCAGCTTTTTTCTTCTTTCTTTTAAAATCAATAAAAAAAAGAGACTAACCTCAGTATAACTTTTCATTTAAGATTAAAGACACTCATAGAGGAAAGCATTCAGGCTACTTGCTGGTTTTGAAATTTTTTTTGTTTTTTTAAATCTTTTTTTTTACTGGTAAATTTTTTTTTTTTCTTTTTTTTTTTCTTTTTTTTATTAAAATTAATTTTACTTTAAAAAAAAAAAAAAATTTTTTTATTTATTGTTATTGATGCTTTGGGTGTCGTTCTCCTCATTTTACCAATTACAGTTTATAGTATGCTTATTATTTCTATTATGATCCTATAATCTAGCTATCATATCACTATGGCCCATGAACTGAATTGGGAGTCCCCTTTTAAACCATAGCTGCTCTTCTGTGCTTTCATATGAAAAATCTGAAGATAATGCCTTTACTCCATTGAGTGCTCTTGGTCTCTGTCAAATATCAAGTGGCAGAAATTGTGTGTACTCAAGTCTGGGGCTTCAATTTTGTTCCATTGATCTACAGGTCTAGTTTTGTGCCAGTATCATGCTGTTCTTATGACTATAACTCTGTATTAGAGATTGAAATCTGGCATAGTAATTCCGCTTTCAGTACTCTTTGTGCTCAAGGTTGTTTTGGATATCGGGGGTCTTTGTTTTTCCATATGAATTTATTAGGATAATATTTTTTCTAAATCTGTGAAGAAAGCCATGGGGAATTTGATTGGCACTGCATTGAATCTGTATATACTTTGGGTAGGCTGGTAATTTTCATTATAATTAATTCTTTAATATCCATGAACATGGGAGGCTTTCTATTTTCTGGTGTTTTCCTCCTCAATCTCCCTTTTTAAGATTTAAAATTTTTTCATTTAGAGAATCTTTAATGTTTTTGGGTCAGGTTGGAAAATAAACATTTGAGATATTTTATTTTTTGGAAGCCACTGTGAATGGAGGTGGTTTCCATGTACTCCTTTTGTAACTGCTGGTTATTGGCATATAGGGAAAGGCTACTGATTTTTGAAAATTGATTTGGTAATCTGCCACTTTACTGAAACTGGTAATTGTTGCTCAGAGTTTTCTTGTGGAACTTTTGACATCCCTTAGGTATAAAATCATGTCATCTGCAAAAGAGGATAGTTTGACCTCCTCTTTTTTTTTTTTTTTTTTTCTGGTGTTTGCCCCGAGACAGGGTCTCCCTGTAGTCCCAGCTGTCCTGGAACTCACTCTGTAGTCCAGGCTGGCCTCGAACTCACAAAGATCCACCTGCCTCTGCCTCCCGAGTGCTAGGATTAAAGGCGTGCGCCACCACGCCCAGCTCCTTCTGTTGTTTTATTGCAGTTGCAAGAGATTCAAGCACTGTATGAAAAGGAGTGGTGATAGTTGGCAGCCTTGTCTGGTTCCTGACTTTAAGGAGAATGCTTCTACTTTTTCTCTATTTTGAGCAATGTTGGCTGTGGGTTTGTTGTATATAGCTTTAATTATGTTGAGGTATGTTCCCTCCAGTCCAATTTTAGTACTTTAAACATGAAAGTATGTTGAATTTTATCAAAGACCTTTTCTGCATTGATTGGGAGGGCCATGTGGTTTTTTTATTTGAGTCCATTTATATGATTTATAACATTTATTGATTTATGTAGGTTGAACCATCCCTGCATCTCTGGAATAAATCCTAATTGATCATAGTGGACCTGTTTAATGTGTGCTTGTATGTGGGTTGCAAGTATTTTGTTAAGAATTTTTGCATCTACATACATTAAGGATATAAGTCTATAGTCTTCTTTTTTGGTTGTATCTTTGCCTGGTTTTGGTACTAGAGTGATGCTGGCTTCATAGAAGGATTTTGAGAGATTTCCCTCTGTTTCTATCTTCTTGAATAATTTAAGTAATATTAGTTGTAAGTCCTCCTTAAATGTCTGGTAGAATTCTGCCTTAAATCCATTTGGGCATGGGTTTTTTTTTTTTTATAGTTGGGAGGTTTTGTATTACTGTTTCAATTTCCTTATGTTATGGGTGTGTTGAAGATGTTGATCCATTCTTGGTTAAGCTTTGCAGCCTAGGTGCATGGGCCTGTAGGTGGATGGGTGGACTTCTGTCTCCTCGGCTTGTTATTAGTGTGTTTTGAAATAATAAATCCAGCTGTGTGAGTGATATAAGAGTTGCTATATTATTTTTCTCTTACGCATGTTCTCTAACCCCAGTGCTCTGATTGCTACTCAACATGTGCATAATGACTTCATGGAAAACTAGCATCCCAGAACTACTTATGCCCCCGCAAGTTCAAGGGAATTAGTTATCGCATAATGATAAGCAATGCATCCAACGTGAATTCTAGGCCATACCCTTCCTTGGTTTTAAGCAATTTTTCTTGAGACAGTTCCAGATGCCACTTCCTTCTTTACTGTACCCTGGCTCTCCTAGTAACAGAAGATGTTTAAAAGCAGGAGTGGGCCCCTTCTAAGGAGGAGCTGTCTGAAAGTTGTGAGCAAAGGCAGGGCAGTAAGCTCCAATCAGCCAGATTTAATAGTAAGACATCAAATAGCTGTGAAAACTGGCACGAAGGTGTAACAAAAACTATCCAAAGTCTATTAGAACCATAGTTTCTACCTGGTGTGGAAGACTGATTGGCTCAGTTTTACAACTCCTTTCATAGAGATAACATGGTTTTCTTTTGGATCTGATAAATAGTGTTCCATAAGTATTTGCAGCACACCCCTGTGTTCATTCTGGGAAGACTGATGCCTCCTTCTGTATTAGTCTAGTCTCTGCTGCTTGCTCTATGCTTGGGAGAGCTTGGAACAGAGCTGGTTATGGGAAGATTCAATGTGTGTTTTACTGGTACAGATATGGTTTTATCAAGTAGTATTGACTTATCCAAATATGAGTAGCTCACCATAGATGAGAAAACCCAATGTACCTCATTCAGTTTCTGAAAATATCATCAACAAATAGTGGAAAATTAATGCATGTTGATCTGGGTAGGCTAAATATAAGCACGTAACACCAAAGTTTAGTTTCTATTGTGGGGCTCTTCTATTCTTCTTCTATGTCCAAGAACTTGCTGGAGAATTAATTGGGAAACTTCCTCCACTTTCTGTTTCCCAGTTGCAATTTCAGCGAATAAGCACAAGTTTCAAGGTGGATATATATCATTGCCAAGTAGTTTTCCTGTTTCCTCCAAGCCAAGGATACAGATGCATTTGTTGTTTGATGTTTGATATAGAGAAATTCTCTAGCCAGAGACCAAGATAAATGCTGGTCACAAGGGGATGCACTAATTGATATAATCACTTTAAGGACTATTAGTTGAAATTCCTCACTCCCAGCTTGTATCTGACTCACATGTTGCTTTCAGAAAAGGATAACAATTATTAGAAAAGTAGTGATGAGCTCATACAATTTTAGGCTTGAGATTAGAAAATAAATGGGGTTCCATTATGTCAGATTGTGACCTAATGTAGCCCAAAGTAATGAGAAGCTTTTAGGTCGGTCAAACCCTTTCATGGAGTGAAAATCAATGATGAATGAGGGAAGCATGATATGGGGATGGCCTTACTACTTATCATTTGGGTGCCATTTACTGATTCTATATAAAATTAGTGGAAGAGAAGGAAAAATATGTCTAGAATACCTTACCTCTCCTCTACACTTTTGAGTACATTGTCCTATTTCAGACAGGCTCTCAACAGCTCTTGTCTGTGTATTGCAACAAGAAGATTTCCAACCGTTCTCTAGTTTTCCACATCTCCCTTCTTTGGCTTCTTTCACCCAGAATTTGCCATAAGCTATTACAAGACACATATTTCTTAGACCCAGCTCCATTAGATCACTCCTGTACTCATAATCTAACTAAAGAATAGAGTCTCCTTGCTCAGGTTATTGTCTAAGGGCTACACACTAAGCAGTTGATGATGTCCCTATGGCCTGCTTTACCTGAGCTCATTCCCAGCCAAATTGGCAGAACACTCTTTGCTTTTCTGTCTTTAGTGTAACTGAAAAACTTTGCAACTGAAATATAACTAGACATCCTTAATATTATCATTTCTTCCTGTGATGGCAGTAACATATACAATCAACATGAGAGTAACTAAAACAGAGAGAATTGCTTTGGTGTCATGCTATTTTTAATCTAAATTTTTATTGAGTCTTTGTGCATTTCATATAATAGATAATAATCAATTTAGAACTGCTCCCCAATCCTTCAAACATAAGTAACTTCAGTGGGATTTCATGCATTCTGACATATATATTAAGACCTATCTAGTCAAGGTTTTTACCCAGATATCCCTTAGTGCAAATTCGTCCAGTGGAATCTAGTCATCCTATCTAGAGTCACTCACTCTCTTAAAGAATATCAGCTGTCCTTCACTCCACTGTAATAAGTTGCTACAGTTTCTTGGCTAAGATGGGGGCCTGCTGCGTCCACTCTTACCAGTGAAGTCTCCCCTCATACAACAGAGTGTGATACCCATGGAAATCCACAACTCGCCAAGTTTTAGAGAAACTACAGAGTGTATGTCACTGGATAGGACTCATATTAAACCTCTGCCACCCGGGGTTCAGGGACCATTTTAGAAGAGAGATCAGAAAGATAGTAAGAGTCAACATTTGCACATCAACTTAAGGAAACAGACTTTCACTACTCTGGGAACTTGCTCATATGAACTTGTAACAATGGTGACATCATGCATAAGACCCATGCTGACTCAATCAGACAAAAACAGGATCGTGATTTCTTTTTTTATTATTTTATTATTGAATTTTTGTGTATTTCATACAAAGCATCTCAATCAATATTAATCACCTTCATATTCCCTTCCACATTAGCACCTTTCCACAGTCTTTCCACTGATATGCACACATTTTGTCATACGTGCCAAGGGCCATTGTGTCATTAGTAACATTTTACCCCAGTCAGACTGGCTAAGAACAAAAGAACAAATGATGGCGAATGCTAGAGAGGATGTGAGGGATCACTCATTCACTCCTGGTGGGATTGCAAGTGCTTCCAATCCCTATGGAAAGCACTGTGGAAAAATCTTAAAAAATAAACTAAAAATAGACCTACCATTTGACCCAGTTATATCACTCTTTGGCATATACCGAAAGGATTCATCCTAATGCAGAGATACTTGTACATCCATGTTTGTTGCTGGTATTTTCGCAATAGCTAGAGATGGAAGCAACGTAGTGTCCTGTGACTGACTACTGGATAAAGAAAATGTGGCTCATTTACACAATGAATTTCTACTCAGTGGTAAAGAATGATGAAGTCATGAATTTGCAGGTAAATGGGCTTATGGTTTCTTTAATTTCTAGGAAATAGTGAGCTCCTTGAAGGCCAGGGTCTGCCAGATTCATCATCTGCCTTGTGGCATTTGCTAGGTGTTGGAGTGGCTCTCACCTGACAGGTATGACAAAACTTTCATACCTAGAAAACTCAGTAGCCTTTCTTTACACCAACAACAAGCAACTGAAGAAGGAATACAAGACCTTCCCACTCACAATGCCTCAAAAACTATAACATACCTAGGAATAAACCTAAACAAAGACACCAAAGATCTCTACAACAAAAATTATAAACTCCTGAAGGAGATTGAAGAAGACATCAGAAGATGGAAAAATCTCCCATGCTCATGGATTGGAAAAATTAATATAGAAAATTGTCCATTCTACCCAAATTAATATATCAATTCAACACAATTCCAATTAAAATCCACAGGACATTCTTCACAGGCTTGGAAAAAAAATTCTTAAATTCATGTGGAACAACAAAAAACCCTGAATAGCCAAAGCAACCCTGAGTGAAAACAGCAATACAGGGGGAATTTCTATACCAGACATCAAACTATACTACAAGGCTATAGTCATAAAAACAGCCTGGTACTGGCAGAAAAACAGACCTGTCGACCAATGGAACAAAACTGAAGATCCAAACTTGAGCACATATAATTTCAGCCACTGTATATTTGGCAAGGGGGCCAAAAAGACTCAATGGAAAAAAGAAAGCATCTTCAGCAAATGGTGCTGGCAAAATTGGGTCACCACTTGTAGAAGAATAACATTAAACCCCTACCTCTCACCCTACACAAAACTCAACTCCGTGCCAGGCATGGCAGTACACGCCTTTAATCCTAGCACTTGGAAGTCAGAGGCAGGTGGATCTTTGTGAGTTCAAGGCCAGCCTGGTCTACAGAATGAGTTCCAGGCTAGCTGGGACTACAGGGAGACCCTGTCTCAATGAAGGAAATGCAAATTAAAACCACTTTAAGATATCATCTCACCCCCATAAGGTTGGCAAGGATCAAGAAAACAAATGATACCAAATGCTGGAGAGGGTTTGGGGAAAGGGGAACACTCATCCACTGCTGGTGGGAATGCAAATTTTTACAACCACTATGGAAAGCAGTGTGGAGAACCATTATGAGACTCAAAATGAGCCTACCACCTGACCCAGCCATACCACTTCTGGGTATATATCCATCAGATTCTTCCTACAGCAGAGATAATGTGCAGCCATGTTCAATGCAGCTCTCTTCACAATAGCAAAGAGCTGAAATCAACCTAGATGCTCCTCAACTGATGAGTGGATTCAGAAAAAGTGGTACATCTACACAATGGAGTACTATGCAGCGGTAAAGAAAGATGACATATTGAAATTTGCAGGTAAATGGATGGAGCTAGAAGATTTTATGCTAAGTGAAGTAACACAGTCCCAGATGATATCAGAGCTCTCCTGTATTAATATATTTTCCTTAAGTGCATAGCTTAAGGAGACTTTAGTATTATATTTGGTTCTGAATAGAGAATAATCCTTTTCACAGTTCCTATTTCTATTAGTCAATTAAAGAAGGCAGTTTTACCAGTTTTATAAGAGATTACCTCTATATCAGTTGGCTCCAATTTACAGTTGGAAAATGACCTCATCATCATCATATTTCTCCTTGTTCTATGGGGGGGGTAAGAAAGTCTCTTGTATTAAAACTTTGTGGCACCTAGAAGGAAAGTTTTGTTAGGACTCATTATAAATAGTTGTTAAAAGGAGGATCCACAGAGGGGTTTGATGTCTGTAGCAATCTGAGGCTTTTCTTCCTTTCAATGTTCAGATGGGCCAACGTTTCTGCTGGCACTTCCTGGTGCATCCTACACAATGCAAAGCTGTATCTTTTCTTTCTCAGCCGTTAACTTGGTGACACCTTACCTGCCTGGAAATACTTTGCAGCAGTGGCAGCCATATGCCTGTATATCCCAAATCTAGTTGGCTATTAGCTCTCTCCTTGGAGGAATAACCCATGGCTGATAACACAAGCTTACATCCTCTAGTGGTTAGGAAATGTTATAAGCCACAGTAAGACCCTGTCACATTTAACAGAAAAAACATAATTCATGGATTAACATACCATCCAAACATCTGTGTCTATACCAAAGTAACCTACCATAACTATTAATGCTGTTTAAATACCTATATATCAAATGCTTGTGCTTCATTAGTAGGATCGAAAGGTTATTCCTGGACAAACTGTCAGCCCATGAAAGGAAACAGCCAAAACTGACCAGAGTCCAAGACAACAGCTCCAGAGATAGTAGACTGTTTTGCTTCTCATCTACCGGAGCCCAATTTTTATGCCTAGGGAACAATCTGCAGAAGGGGGGGGGCATGGTAGAATGTAAGAGCTGCAATTGGGGTGAATGGTGAAACTACAACAATATAGGCTGGACACTCATTTGATCAACTTGATTGAACATACAAGCCCCCCACCTCCAGCTGGATGGTGGGACCCATGGGCTGTGTGTGTTTGGGCACAACTGCTTGCAAATTGGTTTTACATGAAGAATGCTTGTACTCATAAATTATTACTTATTGTTTAAAAAAGAAAAAAAAAGAAGTAATAAAAAATTCATGTGATTTAAGTATAACATATGAATTGAGTCAAAAAATGCAAATTATTTTCATTAATTAATATATTATTAAAGTTAAGTAAACAAAAATGTAAAACCTGGTTTGCAGTGATAATTTATTCCTTCAACTGCTAATAATTCATAATTCAATATATAATATTAATATTCAAAATTCTGTTTAGGCAAAGTATATATATATATTTAAAATATAAAGTTTTATCACAATATGAACTTTTGGATTAGGTTGAAAAATTGCTTATGAGTTTTTTTCTTTCCCAATAGAAAAGCACAGCATGTTTACTTCGATGTTAAATACCAAGAGAAATTAATCTCTACAGAAATGACATTAAGTCCTGTGGTTTGGCTTGTCTAAAATTTGATGGATGTCTTGTTGCCTATGTTCCCATAAGTGGATGAATTAAAATATAATGGAGACACTGATGTTTTAAGGTTATCATGACATTAAACACTCAGTGATGGCATTAAAAGGGGATTAATTTACATTTTAAATTATAATGTTGTGAACTGATGATGTATTAAATATTTATACTAATGTAGGGAAATCTTTTTCAGTACATTACTTCTAAAATTATTTAAGTTATTTAAAATATGTTTATATGCAAACAATGCGAAAGTTTGTTGTAAAACATAAAATTTTAGTGTCCTCTCTGTGATCAAGGTCTGTACCTTAGATAATAGTATCAAAACAAAATTTAAGTACTTCTTAAGTGCAAAGGATTTGGGGAAATTAATAATTCTTAGTAATTATTAACATAATTAACCCAAATTCTAACAGTTAATAAAGAATACTGAATGGGAAACAGAACTGTATTAAAAGTATAGAGATATTAAATATCTATATGTTTTAAGAAAAATTATTAAGGTCACCACAATGAATATAATAAATAAGGAAATATTGTCAAATGAACTTTCAGTGCCAATAGAATGAATATAATAAATAAGGAAGAATTGTCAAATGTTCTGATTTGTTTAAAAAACATCTCAGGCCAGGAAGATTCCTCAGCTGTGAAATCTTGAGAACATTTGTTCATAAGACCCACAAGAGAATAAAAAAAATTTTGTGGATGTTGTGCCCAGATCTTGACATTGGTCAGTGGCACACATGAAATTGTACACATGGACACACATGCAAAAATAATAATAGTAAATATTCAGAATAAAGTCTGCATCTTGCATGTATATGTGTGACATGAATGTCTAAAGCAGAAATTTTGGTAGATGTTATATATTTTGAATATATTCCGCTAGATTAAATCATGGACTATACTTTGTGGACATTCCATTTATTTTATTTATACATTGCTTTGTTTTACATTCCATTATGCATAATGTTTCTCTGGACAAACTGATACAAAACTCTGTGTTGACATATATTTCTGTTAACTGAATATTTATGAATGGAAANGTCAGATATTTGACTTCCAACTCCTACAATGTTTCTTAGTACCATTTTCTTGCAATATTTTTTCTATCCTTTCACCTTAATGTAGAGCCTTTTCTTGGGGTTGAGATGAATTTCTTATGGACAACAAAAAGATGGACTTTATTTCTTAATATATGCAACTTACCTGTGTCCTTCAAGTGGGGAGTTAAAGCCATTGCTATTTGAAGTTATTATTGAAAGATGGGCATTTTAACCATTAATTTAATTTCTGTTTATATTCTTGGTCTAGTTTTGGGTTTCCACAATTATATCTTCACCTAGTTTCTTTCTGTTGCCATTTGGATAAAGTCAGTCATTTGTTTAGTCCTTGGTATTTTTTTTTTTTTGAATATTTTCTATAGGTCTGGTTTTGGTGGACATGAATTCTTTCAGCCTATTTATGTCATGGGAGATTTTTATTTTCCCTTTCAACTATTATAGACAATTTTGCTAGGTAAAATTGGCACCCATGGTCATTAATAGTGGGACTTACTTGGTCCAGGATCTTCTGCTTTCATAGTTTTCATTGAAAATTCAGCTGTAATTCTGATGAGTTTTCCCTTATATGTGGCATTGCTTTTCTCTTGTAATTTTGGTATTCTTTCTTTGTTCTGTATATTTAGTGTTTTTACTATGATATATCATGTGGAGTTTCTTTTCTGTTCATGCCTATTTGATGTAATATGTGCTTCTTGTATTTATATTGTCATATCTTTCCTTAATTTTCAAAATTTTTTTCTACAATCCTGTTGAAGATCTAGTCAACACAATTTTTTACCTGGGATTCTTCTTTCCTTGGTACCTATGATGAGTAAATTTGGTCTTTTCATTGTGTCCCACATTTCCTGCATATTCCATCCATTTTTGTTGACCTTTTCACACTCTTTGTTTGAACAATGCCATTCTTTAATTCTATCATCCAGTTTTGACATTCTGTTATTTCATCCTTTCTATTGGTGAAGGTCTACCTTGGCATTTAAAATTTGTTTATTGAATTTTTACTTCCTTCTTCATTTCAGCCTGAGTTTTCTTCAATATTTCTATCTCTTTTGTGAATGGAGTCAGAAGGTTAGTCCTATCCTTTTTTAGTTGTATGAATTATCCCTGTGTTCTTCAAATTTGTTGACTTCTTTGATCATGTTTATAACTGTTCTTTTAAATTCTGTGGCCTTGGTTAACGAGAAGGATTTCTCATTGTAGAACTATTCTACAGGATGCATTATTTTTGTTTTTCATGTTATTATTTTGTTTTTGTGATTTTACTACTATTTATTTATTTGTTTATTTATTTATTTATTTAGTTAGTTAGTTAGTTAGTTTTTTTGAGACGGATTCTCCCTTTAGTCCAAGCTGGCCTGGACCTCACTCTGTAGACCAGGCTGGCCTTGAACTTACAGAGATCCGCCTGCCTCTGCCTCCCAAGTGCTGGGATTAATGGTGTGCACCACCACACCTGACCTAAGATGGGTTTTATCTGCCATGTAGGTGCTGGGACTCAAACCCAGGTCATCTGCAAGAGCAGTCAGGGTTCTTAACCACTGAGCCATCTCTCCAGCCCCTCTGTTTTTGTGATTTGAGCATGTGGATTTCTTTTTTCGTTTGTGATTATGGTGTGAAACTCAAGCCTTCCTGTGTGAATTGAAGTTTCTGTCTGTATTATTTATGTACTTTGGTTGTTTTATGATTGGGTATTAAAAGTTCTTTGGTCTAGCTTTCATTTTCTCTCTTTTGATGTTATATTGGAGGGGCCATATGACTTTCTAGGAGGAGGAAGCAGGCCTGGCTAGTTAGGAACACGTCAGTAACTTCAGATAAATAGTTCCAAGGTGGAAGAAGAGGGGATGGGAAATGGATGTGCTGTTCCCTAATAGTTAGCAGGAAAGCCTAAGCCGTGGAGCAGTGGAAGAGACCGAAAATGGTGCCGAAGTAGGGGGATGGGCATGGGAAAGCTTGTCCAGCTGACCTCAGCTCACCCTGAAAATTAAGTCAAGCAGATGCTAAATGTCTGTGGGTACAAGGAGAAATTATGGGACTAGGAAGTGTAAACCCCAATAGCCAGCAAGGAAGCCTGGCCTGGAGAAGCTAAAATATCTTTTCAAAAGTGGAAACCTGAACAAGCTGTCACTAAGACACTAAGTCACTAAGACACCCCACCCATGCAATTTAAATGATAATATCTATAAGTTACGTTTCTTGGTCACTTTCAAATTTAGATAAAATTCACAAAATCATGTTTTACATTTTTATGTGTACCTGTATTTCCTTAAGTATATATGCTTGCACTATTGGAAGTTGATGATTCATCACTTTATCATGCTATACAATATGCTAAGTTTTTGCTCTTTCAACTTTGGATGTTAAATCATTAAAATTTTATAGGTGTCATAAATCTAGATTAGATCAGACCCTTGGCATCTAATTAAATTATCTTGTACATCTTTCTTCAAATCCTCAAGTCATACTGCAATTTTAAACTTAAAAACTTTAGGCCACAAAATACAAGGCCTTTCTCTTACATATTACATTGACCAAACTTTTCTGTACTTTATGTGAGCAGCACATTAGGGAACCACATCACAGTTAATCAAAACAGGAGAGACCTATGCTTGAGAGCCCATTCGTACTCCAGCTATTTTCCTCTCAATTCTGAAGGAATCAGAACATGTCCATCCTGGATTATAAGGGACCATCACTGTTTCTTCTAATAGTGTCATAAATAAGACAGCCATTGACAGATTTACTGTTGATCTGGGTTTAATTTAAACATGTTTTGGAATATGGAAAAAGCTGTGAAAGGAAACTGCCAGCTCTGAAGAGATGGATGTCCTGGAACTCTGCCCCGCATCACTCATTTTAAATTAAGAGGCAAGATTATTCTTTCTGAATTATATCAGAGGTGGAAAGAGACAGTGTAAGGTCCTGTTCTTCAGATGCAGAAATAAAGCAAGAAAAACAAAACCTTCCTGAATCATCAATTTAATAAAATACATCAAATTATTTGCCACTGCAAGCACACCAGTTTCCCGCCTGAGGTGTAGAGACTGTCAGGCTCTCTGTATTTGTTTGTCTGCACCTGCTAGTTTTTGCATCTTTTCAATAAGATGCCGAGATCTATTTTCCTTGATATAATTTATCAATACAAATTTAGTGTAAATTTGTGTTTTTTTAATATTTTACTTACTATTTATTATTTTATGTATACGACTGTTATACCCACATGTACATAAGTTCACCTGTGTTGCACAAAGCGTGAGGTCAGAAGAGGGCATCAGATCCCCTGGAACTAGAATTACTAGAGATGTTAACAGTTGTGTGGGTGCTGGGAACTGAACCCAGGACTTCTGTAAGAACAGCCAATGCTTTCAACAACTGAACCCTCTCTCTAACCCAGACTTTTAGCATTATTGAAAAAAATTGATAGAGTATATCTTCTCACAGCACTGTATTATTGCCTAGTCTATTATGAAATGAAATAAACTATAATAGACATTAAGCCATATACCATTAAATTATTTTCATTTTGTACATGTGGTGGTTTGGATGCAAATGTCCCCCATAGGCTTCAAGTAGTCAGACATTTTCTTCCCCAGTTGGTGGTACTGTTTTGGAAGGACTTAGAAGGTGTGGCCATGCTGGAGGAAGTACATCATTGGGGGTATGCTTAGTGAGTTTAACAAGCCTTGCAGTCTCCAGCGTCTCTCTCTCTCTCTTCACTTCCTGTGCTCATTGGAAGATGTGAACCTCAGCTTTCTGCTCCAGCCCCAGCAACCATGCCTCCCCACCACGATGGACTCTTAATTCCCTGGAACCATCAATTGTAAGCTCAAATAAACTCTTCCTTTTATAAGTTCCCTTGGTCATGGTGGTTTTATCACAGCAACAGAAAAGTGACTAAAACAGTATGTGTGTTGCCTACATGCATGTAAGTGCATTCATGGGTACAATTTCTGTGAAGTCCAGAAGAGAGCATCAGATATCCTGGAACTGGAGTTATGCACGATTGTTTCCTATCATATGAGTGTTGGGGTCTGAACCCAAGTCCTCTGCAAGAGCAGCCAATGCTCTTAACCACAGAGTCATCTCCCTAGTCCCATACAATTGAAATTTTTCAGTTATGTTACCATGCCAGACATTTTCCAAGCTCTTTACCTTGATTATCTCTTTATTTTTGTCTCAATAACATACATAATTGGTGAGATTGTTATCTTCATTTTATTTTATATTTTTAAGTTGGCATTACTCATTTTTTTGAATTTTTATGTGTTTCTTGCATAATTTTTCAATCACCATCATACCACACTCCCTCCCCACCCCCCCAGGAGTTCATTCCTCAGTGGCAGCCCATCCCTGAGCTTTAGTCAGCCTATCAGCAGTCTCTTCTAAAGAAGGCCAGGTCTTCCTCACCCAACAGCCATCTGATGCCAATATTTCCCCAGCCAAGACTGGGCTCTGCTCCCCATTTCTGCAGTTCTGTGCTGGGTTTTGTTCCAGGTGGGGTTACATATGTCTTGTGCATGGTGATACCAATGTTGTAGGCTCATATGAACCAGGTCCCAGGAGCTTGTAAGATTCATTTCCATTTGGTCTTGTAACACCTCCCTGGCTCTTACAGTCTTTCTACCCCCTCTTCCACAATGTGCCCTAAGCCCTGGGTGGGTGAAGCTGATTATAGACAGCCTGTCCATGGAACCACACTCTGTAGACTATTAACCTTCATTGTTTGGCCTTTCAGGCACTTTTGAGTTCCTGGTCACCTGTTCCATGGAGGAGCTTCCTTAACAAGACTTAAGAGGTAGTCAGCTTTCTTGGGTCCTTGTTCTATGATGCTTGTGTCTAATGTGTTCCATTGTAGATAGGTCACCTAGGCATGAGCCATTCACAGACCGTGTCTGTGTGTTCAATTGTGGGACTCTGTACTCTTCTCATCTGGTGCAAAAGAAACTTCTTTTCTGACTGGTGTCTGTGATATTTTTCTGTAGATATAAGGATACTTCTGAAGTTAGTAAAATGTTACCTTAGCCTAGGGATGCGTCAACTTTGGGAAATGTCTTCATTTTATAGATAAGAGTGTAAGTGGTTTGGAGAGAAATACACAGGAGGTTCTGCGAGACTAGACCTCAAGTTTTAACTATGGCATTTTAGAGACACTGAGGGGGTCTTCTACATAGACCTGTCTACCTGTTTAGAGAGTGGGAACTTGAAGTTTACTACACCATATTTACTGAAAACTGAATTATTTGCTAACATTTATATTTCAAAAAATATATTAAGAAGTTGCAAGTAGAAAGTAAATGAAATTTCATTCATTTCCCTTCCTATTCATTTCCTAAAATTTATAATTTTATAACTTAGAGTTTTATATTTTTTCAGTTTATAACTTTTTTTAATCTGTTAGTTTTGTAGACAAGAACAAACAGAATCTGTCATAAGTTATGGGAAACAGAAATTCTAAGCACTCTATTGGACATGTAGAGACATAATAAGAAAGAGAATTATTCTAAAAATCTTCTACTTGAGTAAAGATGTATTACATGGAGTTTATGGACCATAATACCTTTTCTGTGTGTGAGAAATTGACTTTAAGCAGACTTAAACACACATGTCATAAATGCTCCACAGTACATCTAAATCACTGTATCAGAATCTAAGCTTTCTATGATATTAAACACAACTCCTCTCTGAATCCAGGCAATGTTAGTCACTGTTCCCAGAAGACACCCTTGAGTGGAATCATAGAATCTTCATTTCATATTAGAGCTCAAAACAGAAGCATATAAATGATTTTCATTCAGGACAGGAGAAAGTCAAGAGACAGCCCAGAGGAGCCCAGATCACAAGGACTCAAGCCTGACACCTTGGTCTGAAACCTTAGTCCCAACCATTCTCTCCCTAATGTACTCACATGTACCTGAGAATGGTCATCATGCCTGCCCTTGTTTCCCATTATAATGTCTATCACATTTGTATTTGGTTTGCAAGCACCAGTTATAAGGTACTCTGTGATGGACAGCTTTAGCTGCCAACTTGACATATCTGAGTGAAGGGAGCCTCAATTGGGGAATTGCCTCCATTGGACTGGTGAATGTATATGTCTGTGAGACATTTTCTTAATTGTTGAGTGAGGTGGGTTTGTCGAACCTACTGTGGGTGGTGCCATCCCTGGGCAGGTTGTCCTGTACTGTATAAGAAAACAGGCTGACATTATGGAAAGCAGTGTGGAGAACCTTGGAAGACTTGGAACAAACTTAACCCGACCCAGCCATACCACTCCTAGGCATGTACCCTCAAGACTCACCCCACCTCAGAGATACAAGCACAGCCGTGTTTATTTCAACTCTCTTCACAATAGCAAGGAGCTGGAACCAACCCAAATGCCTCTCAACTGACGATTGGATAGAGAAAATGTGGTACATCTACACAATGGAGTTCTATGCAGCAGTAAAGAAAGATGGCATCATGAACTTTGCAGGTAAATGGCTGGAGCTAGAAGACATCATGCTGAGTGAAGTAACACAGCCCCAGAAAAACAAACGATGAATGGTTTCCCTCATCTGTGGATGCTAGTGCCAGTTACCTAGTTGTAAGTATTTCTTGTGCATGGCCCCTTGAGCTTTTGTCCAAGTACTTGGGAGTGATGCATATTGGAAACAACAACAGAAAGGACTGCATCAAAGAACTGATGAAACAGTAAACTTCTACTCAAACCAGTCAACTTCCACATGGAGAATATTGAGAAAGACTGAGAAAGAGATGAAAAGCATGTTTGGCAGAATACATGAGCTCTGGTGGGGTGGGGGCATAGGGTGGGGAGCACGGGTCTAGATTTGATAATCTTGTATAAAATATATATTAAAAAAGAAATTCTTAATGAATAAATGAAGTTCCTACAACTATCAATGGATAACACAAATAAAGGAAGATATTATCAACAACAAAAAAAAGAAAGCAGGCTGAGCATGGTCTAGAGGAGCAAGCCAGTAGGCAGCATACACCCACAGTATGAGCTCCAGCTTTCATCCTGAGTTCCTGCTTTGGGGTCCCTGAGCAATGAACGCTAACCCTAGAGATATAAAAGATAAAAATAACCCTTTCTTTCCCAAGTTGGTTTTGGTTAAAGGTGTTTGTCACAGCAATAGAGACGCAAACTAAAATAGAATATTTCTACTAGATACAAGAGTCCATATTCTGTGGAGACAAGCTCAGGTCTAAACCCCAATTTTGTGGTTTGTTATCCTGAGAAGGCAAAGATTTTGTTGTTCCTAGTAACTACAGAGCCTGCTTTCAACACTTCTATTAATCTATAGGACTTTGTTTCCTTATGGAGCATAAATATGCTGAGAAAGTATGCATATACATTTTTAAAGGTTGATAATTTTTAATGCAATATTTGTAGATTTCATACAATACATTTTGATCACATTTAATCCCCTCCCCTATCTGTAGCTCTCCTTACCTCCATGTTAACCCTTTCATATACTCTATTATCTATCAACTGACAGTTTATTTAAAAATAGAGAGTCCAGGGGCACAACAGAGTGCTGGGGCGCAGGCTCTCCGGCAGGCGGGCCAGTAGGGAGCAGAGAACCCTGGGAGGTGACGTGCACAGACTTTAACTGGAATTGGATACAGGTTGCTTCTGGGGCATGGCAGAGAGCTGGGGTTGCAGGGTACCAGCGCATGGGCTAAGTGAACGACACCCCCCACCCCGCCAACTGGAACTCCAGATAGAGGTTCCAATAAGTCCTACAACCAACCCAGAAGAACTGGCTGGCAGAAGAGGATCTACAGTGCTCAGAAGGTGTCATTTGGACTGTTGCCCCACCCAGTTTTTGTGAAACAGACAGGGAAGAGTTAACTATACCTGCCAATATATAACCAAAATTGAAAACCTGAAACCTAAGCAAGTCAATACTCCATAAATAAGGAGACTACAAGGCAGGCACATGAAGGAATCAAGGAAAGCAATCCTCCAACACAGTGAAGAGACACTAGAGATTCACACCAGAACACAGGCAAAAAGTAAAGGACATGCCAAAAGCACAACGCAAAAACAATATGGGAAAATCCCAGAATAACCCCACACCAAACTCTCCAGAGCCTGTGGAGGACCCCTTCAATGGGACCTCTATAGAGATAGCCCAGGATACAAATGTAAATTAACAATCACAGATATATTCAAAGAAATCATAGAACTAAGAAGAGAGAATGAAAAGCTCAGAAAGGACCTAGAAGGAGATAATGACAAACTCCGGAAAGAAGTGGAAAGACTGAAAAGAACCCATACTGAAATGAAAATGGAAATGAACGAATGAAAGAAGGAGCTATGAGAAAAGATTGAGAAGCTCCAAAAGGATGTAGAAATAATAAAGAAAACACAAGATGAAATAAAAAAGGAAATCTAACACTCATCCAATCAACATGAAAGAATGGGGAAAAGCCTCAGAAGCAGAATGGAGGAAGCAGAAAAAAGAGTATCAGACCTAGAAGATAACACAGAACAACTAAAAAGCTCAAGTAAAGATTATGAAAAGTTTAAAAATACACAAGAATGGAATAACCAGGAAATGTGGGACATGATGAAAATATTAAACCTCCACATCATAGGGATAGAGGAAGGAGAAGAATCCCAAGAGAATGGTATTGACCAGATCTTCAACAGAATAGTAGATGAAAATTTCCCCAAACGGAAAAAAGACAAACCCATACAAATACGAGAAGCACATAGGACACCAAATAGACTGGACCAGAGAAGAAACCCCACCCCATATCATAGTTAAAACATTAGATACCCAAAACAAAGATAAAATTCTGAAAGCCACAAAAGAAAAACAACAAATTACATATAAGGGGAAACCTATCAGAATTACAGCTGACTTTTCAGCGCAAAGTATGATAGCAAGAAGAATGTGGAGCAAAGCATTCCCAGTGCTAAATGACTATCGATGCCAACCCAGGTTACTATACCCAGCAAAAATGTCAATTCTAGTTGAAGGAAAGAGAAAAATCTTCCATGATGTAAACAAGATGAAAGAATACATGTCCAGAAAACCAACCCTTCAGAGAATACTTGAAGCAATTCAAAGGACAGAGGAGGAATGCAACTACCCCCAGACACCTCAAAACAGAAATTAATAAAAGCAGAACTGCAGAAGTAGAAACCTAGACTAAAACCGCAAATGGATAATAACGTGAAAGGAGCAACACAATTCTGTCAATTATCACCTTAAATATTAATGGACTAAACTCTCCAATCAAAAGGTATAGACTAGGAGGATGGATTAGGAAACAGAATCCGTCTATAGGCTGTCTATAAGAAACCAATCTCACCCTTAAGGATAGGCACCAACTTAAAGTGAAAGGATGGAAAAAATGTTCCAAGCAAATGGTAGCAAAAAGAAAGCAGGAGTTGCTATTTTAATATCAGACAAAATAGACTTCAAAGTACAAGCAATTAGAAGAGACAAAGAGGGCCATTCATCCTTATCAAAGGGAAAATTAACCATGAAGTCTTCACAATCATGAATATATATGCATCATACTCCAGTGCACCGATCTTTATAAATACTACTCTACAGCCCCTCAAGGCACAGATTAACCCCAATACACTCATAGTAGGGGACTTCAATACCCCACTTTGGACAGATCAACCAGGCAAAGAATAAGTGGTGAGACATCTGAACTGAACAATACAATACAGCAAATGGACCTCACAGACATCTTCCGAATATTCCACCCAAGCACCAGAGAATATACTCTACTTAGCACCCCATGGAACATTCTCCAAAATTGACCACATACTTGGGACACAAAAAAAAACCCTTGACAAATACAAAAAAATGAAATATTTCATGCATTATATCAGACCATAGTGCAATAAAGTTCAATATCAACACCATGACAAGTCCTGCCACCTACAGGAACACATGGAGACTAAACCACACACTCCTGAATAATGAATGGGTCAAAGAGGAAATAAAGAAAGAGATAAAGGCATTCTTGGAACTAAACGACAATGACAGTACAACACAACAAAACCTATGGGACACTTTAAAAGCAGTCCTAAGAGGGAAGTTTATAGCCCTGGGTGCCCACATTAAAAAAATAGAAAGAGCACAAATAAATCAGCTAACACTGCAGCTAAAACACTTGAAAGGCAACAGCAAATGAACCCTAAATGCAACAGGCAGGAAGAAATAACAAAAATAAGAGCAGAAATCAATGAAATAAAAACAAAGAAAAAAATACAAAAAAATCAACAAATCCAAAAGTTGGTTCTTTGAGAGAATAAACAAGATAGACAGACCTCTAGCCCAGTTAACCAAAAGAAAGAAAGAGCAACTCCAAATCAATAGAATTCATGATGAAAGGGGAAATATCACAACAGAGAATGAAAAGATCCAGACAATCATACGGGAGTACTTCAAAAGCCTATACTCCACCAAATTTGAAAACCGAAGAGAAATGGATGAATATTTGCAATCCAGGGAATCACCAAAGCTAAACAAAGAAGAGAATGACAGCTTAAACAGAACCATAATATATGAAGAAATTGAAGATGTAATAAGAGACCTCCCAACTAAAAAAAAAAAAACCCAGGCCCAGATGGTTTCACAACAGAATTCTATAAAATATTTAAAGAGGACTTACAGCCATTATTACTCAAACTGTTCAGAAAAATACAAGCAGAGGGAAATCTCCCAAATTTCTTCTAAGAAACCAGCATCACGCTAATACCAAAAGCAGGCAAGAATGCAACGAAAAAAGAGAACTACAGACCCATCTCATTAATGAACTCAGATGCAAAAATCCTCAACAAAATATTTGCAAACAGTATATAGACCCACATCAAAAAGATCATCCACCATGATCAAGCTGGATTCATAGCAGAAATGCAAGTATGGTTCAACATACAAAAATCAGTAAATATCATAAAACACATAAATGGACTGAAGGGCAAATACCACACAATCATCTCAACTGATGCAGAAAAAGCCTTTGACAAAATACAGCATCCCTTCATGATTAAAGTACTAAAGGGAATTGGACTGGAATGATCATTCCTCAACATAATCAAAGCCATATACAAGAAACCCACAGCCAGTATCATCCTAAATGGTGAAAAGTTAGAAGGATTCCCCATAAAGGTAGGAACTCGTCAAGGCTGCCCCTTGTCATTACTCCTCTTCAATATAGTTCTGGAAACACAGGCTAGGGCAATCAGGCAAGAAAAGGAAATCAAAGGAATAATGATTGGAAAAGAGGAAGTAAAATTATCCCTCTTTGCAGATATGATAGTTTACCTAAGGGATGCAAAAACTCTACCAGAAAACTCTTAGAAACGATTAAGAGTTTCAGTAAAGTGGCAGGTTACAAAATTAACTTAGAAAAATCAGTAGCCTTTATTTACACCGACAACAAGCAACTGAAGAAGGAATACAAGGAGACCTTCCCAATCACAATAGCCTCAAAAACAATAAAATACCTAGGAATAAACCTAACCAAAGACACCAAAGATCTCTACAACAAAAATTATAAACTCCTAAAGAAGGAGATTGAAGACAACATCAGAAGATGGAAAGACCGCCCATGCTCATGGATTGGAAAAATTAATATAGTAAAAATGTCCATTCTACCCAAATTAATATATCAATTCAATGCAATTCCAATTAAAATCCCCAAGATATTCTTCACAGGCTTGGGACAAAATTCTTAAATTCATATGGAGCAACAAAAAACCTTGAATAGCCAAAGCAACCCTGAGTGAAAACAGCAATACAGGGGGAATTTCTATACCAGACATCAAACTATACTACAGGGCTATAGTCATAAAAACAGCCTGGTACTGGCAGAAAAACAGACCTGTAGACCATCAGAACAAAACTGAAGATCCAAACTTGAGCACATACAATTTCAGCCATCTTATATTTGACAAGGGAGCCAAAAAGACTCAATGGAAGAAAGATAGCATCTTCAGCAAATGGTGCTGACAAAACTGGATCACCACTTGTAGAAAAATAAAATTAAATCCCTACCTCTCAGCCTGCACAAAAATCAACTCCAAATGGATCAAAGACCTCAATTTAAAACCCAAAATCCTGAAGATGTTAGATGAAAAAGTTGGCAGTAACTTACAAGACATAGGTGTAGGAAGAGACTATCTAAATCAGACAGCAACTGCACAGGAAATAAGGTCAACGATTGACAAGTGGGACCTTATTAAACTCAAAAGTTTTTGTACAGCAAAAGAAACAATAAGGGAAGTGAAGAGAAAACCCACAGAGTGGGAGGAAACCTTCACTGCTGATTCATCTGACAGAGCATTAACTTCTAGAATACATAAACTACTCAAAAAACAAAGGACTAAGAAAACAAATGACTCACTCAAAAGATGGAGTAAAGAACTGAGCAAAGAATTCACAAGCGAGGAAATGGAGATGGCTGAGAAACAACTTAAAAAGTGTTCAACATCGCTAATAATTAAGGAAATGCAAATTAAAACCACTTTAAGATATCTCACCCCATAAGACTGGCTAGGATCAAGAAAACAAATGATACCAAATGCTGGAGAGACTGTGGGGAAAGGGGAATACTCATCCACTGCTGGTGGGAATGCAAATTTGTACAACCACTATGGAAAGTAGTATGGAGAACGCTTAAAAGACTCAAAATGAGCCTACCACTTGACCCAGCCATACCACTTCTGGGCATATAACCATCAGACTCTTCCTACAGCAGAAATACTTGTACAGACATGTTTGCTGCTGCTCTCTTCATAATAGCAAAGAGCTAGAACAAACCCAGATGCCTCACAACTGAGGAGTGGATACAGAAAATGTGGTACATCTACACAATGGAGTATATGCAGTAATAAAGAAAGATGGCATCATAAAAGTTGCAGGTAAATGGATGGAACTAGAAGATTTTATGCTAAGTGAAGTAACACAGTCCCAGAAAAACAAAAGATGAATGGTATCCCTCATCTATGGATGCTAGTGCCAAGTACCTAAGTGTAAGACAAAATGAGCAAAGTTAATATTATACTCTTCACAATCTAAAGACAACTGTGCTCTAATATTGGGAATCCCTACACAGGTCCTAGAGCTGACCTAACATGTATTCTCAGACCTTGGACTTTTAGTATATTATGGAGGATATGTGTGCATCTTTTAGAGTAATATGGGATTAAAATGGAAAGAAGTGAATCAAGAAATATGCTATGGAAATAACATACAATTTGTTTCCAAAGGATACAATGTTAATATAGGTGCAATGTAAGAGGCTGGTGCAACTTAGCCTTTGTGGGTGCTTAACGACCATATCTGAAAGTTCCTACCAATTTGACAGAGGGACCTGGGGACAACTTTGTTCCTTGCCCTCAGAGGTCAACCAAGTCCTAGGGGATTATACATGGGGGCATCTCTTGAAAAGTCCTGCAGAGGTGGGTCACCATTATTCCTTTTCAGGGAGGTCTTGGAGAGCCACTAATGGGACTTCATCTAGTGTCCAGTCTATAAAGAGGGAAGTCTGCTCATTCTTCAGAAAAGGAAGCCTGGTCAGTTGTGGGAGATAATCAAGGGATGTGGCAATAACTTTTGTAATTTTGGGAGTCTCTTGAACTACTCACTCCGGCCAATAACTTGGAGGGAGATTTCTCCTGTCTACCACTGGTTTTTGTTATGTAGCCTTCAGCTGTACATATGGACTCATGTAGAGATATTGTATATGAAATTTTCAGTAAGTTGTGGGGCTTTTACTTTGTTAGCCTATGGTGTCTAGTAAGGGCAATGTCCCCCTGTTATAAGGTCACTCATTTTAATATATTTTTATAATATATATCTATATACTTTAAGAAGTTTCTATAGTGGTAGCTTTTTTATTATTTTCAAATATAAAATGTTTTATTTATTTTTTTAACATTTTTTTATTGATGCTTTGTGCATTTCATACATCATTTTCCAATTCAGTTCAGGCATATTTCCCTTTCGCTTCCCCCCCTCCCCCACCCCATCCCAATAAGGCATTCCTGCCATAAACTTGTCCTGCATCTTTCTCTCAGTTTTTTGTTTTCATTTTTTACCTATAAGTGATAATCCATTAGTTCAAGCAATCCTTCATGGAAAACCAATTTGCAGGCTGTTGTGCCGCAACCCCCACAGCCCCACCAGCCATCCCAGCGGGGGTGTCAGGTTGTTTGTTCAATCAGTTGATCAAATGAGTGTCCAGAATATATTGCTGTAGTTTCATTTTTCACCCCAATCGCAGCCCCTTACATTCTACCACCCCCCTCTTCCGCAGATGTTTTCCCTAGGCTTAGAAAGGGGCACAGTGGTTGAGAAGCAAAACAGTTCTACTTTCTCTGGACTGTTGTCTTGGAACACTGGTCAATTCTTGCTGTTTCTTTTCATGGGCTGAGAGTTTGTCCAGGAATAACCTTTCGAGTCCTACTAATGGAAGCACAAGCAATTATATATATAGGTAAGTTAAACAGCTCTAAGAGTTTTATGGTAGTTACTTTGGGTATAGACACATATGTTTGGATGATGTGTGAATCCATGAATTACATTTTTTTCCATTAAAAATATGACGGGTCTTACTGTGGCTTATACATCTCCTAACCTGTAGAAGATGTAGCTTGTGGCATCAGCCATGGGGTATTCCTCCAAGGAGAGAGCAAATAGCCAATTAGATTTGGGATATACAGGCATATGGCTGCCCTTGCTGCACAGTATTTCCAGGGAGGTGTGGTGTAGCTGGTGCTGACGTGGGAGTCTTGCTTGACTCAAGGAGACCCGTATTTGCTGTATTATTTAGTGGCCTTTGGTAACACTCTCTGGTGTTGCAGGGCCAACTGTTCACTTGCATGTGTGGTCGCAATCAATCTTTCCCATGTTAACGTCAGGTCTTTGGCAGCTAGGGACTTATCACCTCTCTTCTTGCAGGGTAGCCCAGTTTAGAGGCAAGGAGCCCTTATATTTTGTGGGGCCGGTGGATCGTCCTGGCCAACATCTCTTTGTTAGAATAATCCATTGCTGATGTCAGAGCTCCTGTATTAAATATATTTTTGCTTAAGTGCACATCTTACGGCGTTAGTATTACATTTGGTTCTGAAACAGAGAAGATAATCCTTTTCACAGTGGCTTTATGTTCATTGGTCAATTAAAGAAGGCTTTTACCAGTTTTATAAGAGTTACCTACCTCTATAATAATTGTCTCCAATTTACGGTTGTAGAATGACCGTCAGCATCATCATGATATTCTTCCTTGTTCTATGGGGGGGGGAGGCAAGAAAGTCTCGCATATTAACCGTGGCAGCACCTAGAAGTAAGTTTCATTAGGACACATTTTAAATAGTTGTTACAAGTAGGAATCACACACAGAGGGGTTCGATGTTGATGGCAATCGAGGTCTTTTTCGTTCTGTTTCAATGTTTCAGACAGGTCACCTTCAGTTGGCACTTTTCTGGTGCATCCTGACTCTATGCAAGCTATAATCCTTTTCTTTCTCAGCCAATAAAGTTGGTGACATTTTTACCTGTTGGAACAAACAAATCGTTATTCCCCTGTTAAGTTTTGAGATTTGAATTGCAAGGTTTTAGATGAAAAGGTTTCATGTCTATCGTATTCCCTGCCCCCCTTTTTTTTTACCCCTGAGTCTCCAGAAGACAGGTTGTATTGTACAATAACTATAGGGTGGAATCAAGGCGCAGATTTCATCAAATTCACCCATTTGTTTTGGGTGACTATATATGATGTAATTGGGAGCACTCTTAAGTTTTGACATTAAATCCATACTTAAAGAGAATGCTACAGGTGACACTGTACAACAGAGAATTATAGGGAACATTTGTATGTGCCCATCCCAAAGTTATGCTCTAACAGATTTTGTGTAAAACAAATGTGGACAACACGATTTATATCTACATGGAACCAGAATGGCATCACCGTTTTTATCAGAGTCTGTAAACCAAATGTTGTTTAATATACACATATTTTTACTTTTTTATACTAAAGTCCTAAACCCATGTATCCTGTAGACAGTCTCTGGGAAAAACTGGGTACTTGTTGACTCACGTCAACTAAATATGCACCAATCAAATAAACACCCATGTCCCTCTCCCACT
>VZQC01005623.1:474369-551486 GCA_009823505.1 Rhizomys pruinosus
TCATTTTTTATGTCATGAAGATTTTTCTCTCTCTTCAACTACTAGGTCGACATTTTGCGGGGTAAAATTAATTGGGGTTGCATCTTAGTGTCCTAATACTGTGAAATGCTTTTGGTCCCATGTTTTCTTGCTTTCATGGTTTGAGCAAGAAGTCAGTTGTAATTCTGATAGGGTTTCCCATGTTGTATGTGACTGTTTTTCTTTTGTAGCTTTCAGAATTTTTCTCTTTGTTTTGGGCATCTAGCTTTTAACTATGATTGGCATGGGGTGTTCTTTTCTGATCTTGTATTTGGGTCCTATGTGCCTTCGTTTTGTATGGGTTTGTATTTTTTATTCTGGGGAAATTTTCATCTATATTATTGTTGAAGATTGATCAATACTATTCTCTTGAGTTCTTTTCCTTCCTCTATTCCTATGATGCGGATGTTGATCTTTTTTCCTAGTGTCCCATATTTCCTGGATTGCCACTTCTTGTGTATTTTTAAACTTTTTCATATCTTTATTTTGGCTTTTTTTTTCTGTGTATCTTCAGGTCGATATTTTTTCTGCTTCTTTCCATTCTACTTCTGAGGCTTTTCTCTTTCCTTTCTTTCTTGAACTGAATGAGTGTTCTAAATCCTTTTTTGTTTCATCCTGTGTTTATTTTAGTGCTTCCATTTCGTTTTTGAGTTCTCCTTCATTCTCATCACTTCGCGTCCTCTTCTGTTGGCTCCCAGTGTTTCACTCTTTCGAGTTTCTTTTCTCAATTCTTGGGTTGTCGTTGCTCCTAGTTCTTCCATTTGGTTTGTTCCCTCTTAGTTCTTTGTTAGCTATGTATCCTCTCCTTTAGTCTGTATTCTTTTTTTTTCTCCCTCTTGTTCTTTCTGGAGTTGTCAATCTCTTCCTTTAGTTCTTTCTGATTGTTTTTCATTGTAACCTCTAGGTCCTTTTAGAGTTTTTCATTTTTCTCTTTAGTTCTCTGAATTCCTCTCTATGTTCTTTAATTCTCTGCATAGGACTGCAATTATTCCTCTAAGATCTGTTCCTTGGGTCTCCTCTAAGGGGTTCCTCTCCTACTGGTTTGGTACTGCTTGGGGAGATTTTCCTGTGCCTTTCCCCTTGTTGTCCCTTCCTGTTGTCCCTGGCATGTGGCTTCCCTTTTGTGGTTCAGATCACAAATACCTTTTCACTATGTTAGGGGATGGTTTTGCTTTCCTCCTTCAGATGATTTTTTTCCCCCCTTTCCTCCTCCTTGTTTATGGAGTATTGTCTAGTTTTTTTTTCCCCCTTTCCTCCTCCTTGTTTATGGAGACTTGTTCAGTTTCAATTTTGTAAACCACTCTTCTCTTCTTGTTCTGAAGGTTCTCCAAAAAAAGAAGTCCACTTGGATTCTCACCAATCTCGGGGGGGGGGGGTATATGCCTGACCTAGCCCACATCCCGGCAGCCTGCCCTAGCCCACGTCCCGGCAGCCTGCCCAAAGTTGCAGAGCACTGGCCCAAATCCCATGCAGAGCCCTGACCTAGCTCCGCTGACCCTCTGGCCCCGGTGCCAAAGAAAGGCAAAGAGCAGTCCCGCCCAGAAGTCCTCAGAGATACGACCCCCTAGCTGCAGCCCTGGAATGAGCCCACCTGCAAAGATACTTGCCCAAGTGACTTCCGGGCTGCCCGCCCAAAGGTGCAGAGCACTGGCCCAAATCCCGTGCAGAGCCCTGACCCACTCCGCCTACCCTCTGGCCCCCATGCCAAAGAAAGGCAAAAGGTGGTCCTGCCCAGAAGTCCTTAGAGACACGACCCCCTATCTGCAGCCCCGGAACGAGCCCCCCTGCAAAGATACTTGCCCAAGTGACTTCCAGGCTGTGCGTCCAAAGGTGCAGAGCACTAGCCTAAATCCCGTGGAGAGCCCTGACCCAGCTCCGCCAACCCTCTGGCCCCGGTGCCAAAGAAAGGCAAAGGGCGGTCCTGCCCAGAAGTCCTCAGAGACACGACCCCCTAGCTGCAGCCCCTATAGTGGTGGCTTTTCATACAGGTGTTTCTAAGGGCCTTTAGTATTAGTTATCCCTCTCTATAATTACTGTTCTGCCAATTCTCCACCCCAAACAAGCCTTCTTACTCTATTTTCCCCCTTTGCCCTTTATAGTACTACATTATATCTCTCCTCTCATGAACCCTTATCCCCCATGATCATTTATTAGTTTCTTGACATTTTTGGGTTTTCTAATCGAAACCTGTATATATCTAAGAATTCAAAGCTAACATCCAGCTATGAGAGAGAACCTGCCATGTTTGTCTTTCTGGGTCTGGGTTATCTTACAATTGTTTGTGGTCCCATCCATTTATCTATGAATTTCATAATTTTGTTATTTTTTTAAAATAACTTAATTATGCTTTCATTATCCATTCATAAGTTTATGGACATCTAGGTTGTTTCCATATTTTGGCTACTGTGAAAATGATCAACAAAGAACCTGGATGAACAGGTATCTCTGCAGTATGATATGGAGTGGATCATTTGGTAGATCAATTTCTAGTTTTTGGAAGAATCTCCACACTGATTTCCATTGTGGCAGCACCAGTTTACACACCCACCAACAGTGGATAAGAGTTCCCTTTTCCACACCTTCTTGCCTTCTTGCCAGCATTTGTCATTTAATTTTTTTGAATCTTTACCATTCTGCCTAGAGTAAGATAAAATCAGAAAGTAGTTTTAACTTTGCATTTCTCTAATGGCAAAAGATGGTGAGCATTTTTTTTAAGTGTCTCTCAAACATTTGCCTTTAATTTTTTGAAAACTCCCTGTGAGCTACTTGAGTAATTTTTAAATGTGCTGTTTGTTTGATGTTGTTTTGTGTGTGTGTTCTTTGTTTATTCTAGATATGAACCCTCTACCAGATGTTTAACCGATAAAGTGTTTTGTTTTTTTTTTTTATCATTCTGCAAGTCACCCCTTCAATCTAATAATAGTGTCCTTTGCTATATAGGAGCCTCTTGGTATCACAAGTTTCTATTAGTCAATTATTCTAATTAGTACCTGTGCTATAGGAGTCTTATTCAGATATTCCCCATGTCATATAAGAATCAAAACACAAAACCATTTGAACAAAGAAAAACCGTTAAAAGCTGTGAGAGCCATGCATTATGATGTATGCCTTTAATCCCAGCACCAGGGAGGGGATACAGAGGTAGGCAGATCTCTGTGAGATTGAGGCCAGCCTGGTCTACATAGCAATTTCCAGGCTAGCTGGGGCTACAGAGAGAGACCTTGTCTTAAAAAAAAAAAAAAAAAGAAAAGGAGAGAGAGAGGCAGGCCCATCAGAATAATAGCTGACTTTTCACTGGAGACTATGAAAGCCACAGATGGTTGGAACAATGCCATATAAGCCATGAAAGAACAGATTCCAGCATCCAAAAGACCCATGCAAACTCATGCAAAGAAACACCTCGCATGGAACTGGGGAAATTGGCACTTGCTGAAGGTTCATATGAGCAGGGTCCTGGGAGCTTGTAGGACTCTATTTCCATATGGTCTTTGCTTCACCTCCCAGGCTCTTACAATCCTTCTGCCTCATCTTCCATAATGGTCCCTGAGCCCTGGGTTAGTGAAGCTCAATATAAGAGTCCTTTCCAAGGACCCACGACTCTGCAGACTCCTAATCTCAAAGCTTTAGCCATTTAGGTCCTTTTGTGTTCCTGGCCCCCTGTTGCATGAGGAAGCTTTGTTAATGAGAATTGAGAGATTAATTAGAGTACTCTTTACACCTTGTTCTATGTTGCCTGAGCCTTAGGTGTAGAGGTTGCATTATAGATGTGTCACTTAGGCTTGGGCAATTCACAGACAATGTGTGTGTAACCAGTTGTAATACTCTGTAATAGTCTCCATCTGGTATAAAACTAGCTTCTTTAATGAATGGTATCTGGGATATTTGAATATAAGATTTTGCTCTTTTTCTTGATAGTGATGACCATATTCATAAGCTTGATATTAACAGAAAATGAAAGCATTTTGCTTTGCACATATAAACTATATTTTGTCTACTTATTCACATACAGTGGAACCTCAAAAGCTGGAACTCACAGGAAACTTTTAGTTTTATTGCATAAGCAAAACACTTCAGTTTACGCTATGTAAAATGGATTACAGAATAACTGCCTTACCTGGAAGAGAAAAGGGGACCCCACCTGACATTGACTTTACCTACGTATGCTACTTCTACTCTTTATCTCTAGAAAACAGAGATCATGATATTTCTTAATTTAGTTCAACATTTGATCAAGTGCATCTTTGATTATATTCACAAAATACAAAACCCCTTGAATTCAAAGAAAATTTCTTAGGTCTCAAGCAAATACCCTGGGGTCCCAAAGCTGCCACACACTGTCTGTGAGAAAGGTATCCAGAAATCATGAGAGATATAGCTTTCATTTCAAAGAAAGATTTCTAAAAAATAAATTTTTTAAGCATAGACAATAGTCAGTGAAGTTAGACTAGAAAGAAAAAACCTCACTCACACCCATTTCTCCAAAATCTTGTTTTCATTTGAATTCCTTGCTACTCATTTTTCATGTGCTATATATTTTAATGAAATTATAATATGTTAATTATAAAAAAGAACAGAGTCCAGCCCAGACTACTATACCCAGAAAAAGTATTAGTTGTAATTGAAGGAAAAAGAAAAACTTGCCATAATAAAAACAGATTTAAGGAATTTATGTCCATGAATTCAGCTCTAAAGAGAATAAGATGACATTCTTCTGTGGTGCCACCATGCTCAGCTCTCACAGGTTTTAATCTTCTCTATGTTCTATAGGTTTAATGTTTTGATTACTATATGACTTGGGGAAATTTCTTTCTGCCTGTCCACTTCATGTTCTTTATGCCTCTTTTACCTTGATGGATATCTCCCTAGATTCAGAACATTCTCTTCTGTGTTTTATTAAACATTTTTTCTGTGCCTTTGACTTGGATTTCTTCTCCTTCCTCTGTGCCTATGATTCATTGCTTTGGCCCTTTTAGGATGTCTTGCATATTACTTTCCTGGTTTATTTTAGATTTGACATTTTATTTTATGAGTGATCCATTCCCAGACATGGTCTTCAAGGACTGATATTCCATTTCCTCTACTTCCTTTTTGCCTCTTTTTTTCTAAGATTTTTGTTTGAGTTCCTGAGTTTTTCATTTCAAGTTTTATTAGTTTTATTAGTTTGATTTAGTTTGATTTTTCTTCAAAGGTTATCTCTTTATTCAATTTGATTTTCATATTTTTAGTATTTTAGCTATTTCATTCAACTGTATATTTGTGTTTTCAGAAATTTCATTTAGCTTTTTGTTTATATTCTCTCTGAATACCTTGAACATATTATAATTGAACATACTCATATTTTGAAGTTGTTGACTTATGGATCTGCTAGGTTGCATTCTCATGAAACATTAGGACAGGGGTGCTATTTTCTACAGGAGAAATATTATCTTGGTATCATGCTGTTTCTGTTGGGTTTTTTTTCAATGAGACCTAGGCATCTGGGCTTGTCTTTCTAGGTATAAGCAGGTTTTCTTTTCTTTGTTGAATGTTTTATCTTTATCTGCTATTTATCTTTTCAGTTTATGTCCCAGCTGAATAATGCTTACTGTTCATTTAGCGGACCCCTTTACGTTCATTTGCAAATGAGGTAATAAAAGTGATATCAGTTCCACCAGGGACAGGTGCAACTTTTGAGTTAAGGTTTCTGGATTGATTCCTCATGGTCCTGGAGCAGCAGGGTGAGCTGGGTGGCTGCTAGGTGAACAGGTTGGCTGATAAGTCAGGCTAAGAGAGCTTGCAGGTATTGGGCATGCAAAGATCCTAGAGACCCTTGTAGGCCCAAGAGTTAGGGCATGGGAGTCTCAAGAAAGCGAACTCAGCACCATAGGTCAGGGGTGCTCATAGGTCTGGGGTGCACAAGGGTCCACGCAAACTGAGCAGCTATGAGAACTGAGTTGGTGGAGAGAATTCACTGCTATGGGTCTGGGAGAGTTCTGGGTGTACATTTTTAAAGTAATGTATAGAAGAATTTTATTGAGCTTCTATATAAAATACATATACTTATTTTTCTCATATATGTAAGAAGAGAAAGTTAGGAACAAACCAGATCATTTTAGGAAAATGAAGAACAGAAAATAAATCAATAGCAGGCAATTGTTAATCACATAGACAGAGGGCTGGGAAATGGAAGACTCGAGTTGATAACCAATTAATAGGTAGGTAAGTCATAGGTTCCCCAAAATGAGCTGGTTGCAGAGACCTGATCTACTTCATTTTAGGAGATGAAGACTTGGGATTACTCTAGCATGATCAGGCGGTGTTTTTCCCTTTGTCTTGGACTTTTAAAAATATTTTATTTATTATTTTAATTTAGCATATATTACCATATTGCTTGCAGTAGGTGGGCACACCCATGCCATGCAATGCCAGAAGAAGTCAGAAGAGGGTATCAGATCCCCTGGAATTGGAGTTACAGACAGCTGTGCTGGGAATTGAACTCTGATCCTCTGTGAGAACAGTCAATGTTCTTAACTGCTGAGCCACTTCTTCAGCACCATTGTCTTGGACTTTTAAGAAATTGCATTTCACTGCATCACTTAGCTTGATGTGTGAAAAGAAAACAATGGAAGAAAAATCCAGCATTTCCAGAAGTCGTCTCTGAAAATATATACACATTTTATTCATTCATTTTCCCTTTTGGTCTTCTGAAGTAAAGACAGCTCTTAGAGAAAACTGTGTAGTGAAGATTGCTCAGCCTTCCTTTTTAAAATTTATTTTTATTTTTTTGTATTTGAGTGTTGTGCCTGCATGTATGTAAGAGCAATTGTGTTGTGCAATGCCTAAGGACAACAAAAGAGGAAGAATGATTCCCTAGACCTGGAGTTATGAAAAGTTATTAACCACCATATAGGTGTTGTGATTCCAACCTGTGTCTTTTGAAAGAGCAGCCAGTGCTCTTAACCATAAGCCAACTCTCCAGCCCCATGAGCCTTCTATATGAACTGTGAAGGGAAGTTAATCATACAAGTCTGTTTATCTAGTGATTATTAGTAAATAAGATACATTAATTGTATTAGATTTGAGACATTAATGAACCTGTTTATTACAGTAGATATTGTTATCTATCAAAGATACTTATCATAAAGACGTACCAACGAAATATGGTAAAATCTACAGTACACTGTAGTGGTAAATCTGATGACCATCCCTTGTTTCGGCGGTGAGAAAAAGAGGCAGGGAGAGAAGAGCTTACGGGGGACAGGAAAGTGAGAGAGGGGGTGGGCATGATCTTAGGGAGGTGTGAAGGCTAGTGGTCAGCTTTGATGTCTTCTGGGGGGGTGGTGCTGGGAAGAGGTGCTCTTACAGATCAAGTTACAGAAAAGTATGATAGACTCCCAGTGTGGAGGCACTGGAAGCAAACAAGCAGATACCATCATAATTAGATATTTATTAGACCAAACCCTCAGATAGAACATCTGGGAGGGAAGCAAGGCTTAGCTGAAGAAAGATGGCTTAGCTCAACAAATGCTCAGCCAACCCTGTGGCAAGCTCTGAATCTGGGGTAAATCCTGACTTTTATGGGATGGGATGAGGGGGCGGAGCTTTATAGCTTCCACATAATCATATGCTGGGCGCTGCTTGCTGCCTGTGAAGGTCACATGCCTGGGCAAAGCAAGTCTCTTCAGCCAAGACTCACACAGAGAAGACAGACAGACCAGGGCTTTACTATCTGCTGTTGCTCCAAAGTGTTCCCAGCAATGTGCAGAATACTTTCTTCAAACACAAACCCTCTTCACTCAAAGAATCAGAAATGAGATTTGTCCGGTTATTTGAAAAAAAAACTTATTAAAAATAACGAAGTCATTAATTACATAAACCAGTGCAACATTTGGTTTTGATTTTTACCATACACCTACACGCTGTCATAGAGTCAAAAGTTTTTCTATAAATGGAAGTCTCTAGATGGCTGAGTGTTCCTTTGTTTCATAAACAATACTTAGTGTTCTTTTTGAATTAATAAAACTTAAACATCTTTAGAAAGCCATCTGACTACATAATCTTGATAAATAACTTCCAAAAGTCTCTTAGTTTTAATTATTTTGTTTCAACTAAATTTAAGAGCAAGAGTTACTTCTTCCTCCTTGTGCTTCATTAGCTTTAATTAATTTTCACACAAATTAAATAATAAGTGACAAGCAGGATTAGCATTATCAGATCTGGGAAGAAATATGATTGTTCTTTGCAAGGCTTAGGGCCAAAATCAGAAAAAGTAATATTCCAGAAAGATGCTTGTTAGCTGAAATGTTTCTGAGACAGAGACCAGATCCTTTTGCTGAACAAACAGCAAGTCCCCTGGGTGCTAACTACACTAGGCAGCTACCTCTGCCACCCTGAAAGCTGTGGGAGTCCCACTTGTTCTAAAGGAATGGCTAGGCATGGATGGCATCATGGGAAATCAGCTCCTTCAAGTCTGATGGGTGCCAGTGGCCTTCTGTTCCTACTGTGCGTGGTGTTGCTTCCTCTTCTCTTGGCTTCAGGGAAGGAAGGGTACCTCCATTTACGTGGCCAACAGCCAAGTTCAGTAAACTTTACCAGCTTTCAGTGCTCCCTCCAGGCACTGACAGATCCAACAAGGCCATTAAGACACCTGTGGGTCATTTCAGCCCCTGTTAGGCATCAGTTTGCTCCAGATCCGGATGTCAAATGAAAGATCAGCTTATTTGAGAGTAGGTTCATATTTTATTTTTATTTTCTCACAATCCCCAAGAGCAAGGACTGTTGCCTTCACACTATGCCACATACTAAATTTAAAGCTGCTTAACATTTGGAAATAAAACTTAATCATTATTATTCTTTCACAAATGTGGAACAATTTAGCAACTAAAGTGAGTTATACTAATAAGTTTGCCATTCTCATAACCAGACAAATTAATTCAGAACTTGTAGCTTTCTGTCAGAAAAAAAAAATCTGTCATATGCAACAGAGGTTTTTGAAAATGAATATTGCTTAATTAGTTTCTTCCGTATTGAGAAAGTCATTAGTCCAATTAGAAGTTCCCTTGGTTCTAGTAAACTGGGGTTTTTTTTTTTCAAATGAAGATAGCTAGAGATCTATTAACACAATACCTGAAAGGACAAGAAGTAGACACCGCCCTTCATTCCACACTCTGCTCCCAGGGACACTTCATGAAAGTATCAAGACCAGAAAAGTGTTTCCAGTGTAACTGGGAAGTGCCTGTTATCTGGACCCAATTCCAAGTCTCTTCATTCTCCAGGATGTTTTATCATGTAAATGGGAGTGGTCCCACCACAGGGCCCTGTGTTCGAACCCTTCTCTGACTGTCTTAAAATCTGTACACAGGAAATCACCCCTTCTTTACACAAAGTCTTTGGTAAATGTAGGTGTCTTGTGAGAGAATTTGCGAATGACATAGAACTGGAGTTTAATCTTAATTAACATCCAGAATATGAATCTTTGTATTATACCTGTCTATCTTTATAAAAATTAATAATATTTAAATCTAAGCCTCTGATTCCCCTCCTGTTGGATGTATTTAGAATCTCTGTCTTCTGCCCCCTGTTCTTTTCAGAGATAAGTAGTCTTTCTGGAGCTTTGTGATGTCAAATGTTTTATGTTTGAAATTGCATATGGTGGTGACACACTCATTTATATTTTTAAATTTATGAAGTACGTGTCAATTGAAAGGACTGAGGATGGTCCAACTCCAGGGTGACCATGGCACTGCCCGCCACTCTCCTTGTAGAGAAGCAGTCACTGACAGGTCACTGGGAAGCTTTTGGTTTTGCAGTGCTATCCAGACCCTTGTCCAACAGTGTTAGTGTGGGCTAGTTTATGTCTTTGGCCAGGCATTTGTACAAGTTACAAGGCACATGGCAGATCATGGCGTTCTATCAAGATCAAAAGGTTGATTCCTGCTTATCTGACTATTTTCTGATTGGCAGAATTTCCAAGGAAACCTTTATAAAATAGTGCTTTGACCTTCCTACCTTCATTATCACCCACAGGAAAGACTTTGGAAAATAGGAGAACCTCATACCTGGCCCTTTTGGTTTATCATTGATCAACAACTCCAGATAGAGGGAGAGAAATCTTAAAATGAGCATTGAGGAATATCTGTTATTTTTCCTTATACCTCTGCTATCTTTTCCATTCCTTCCAATTCCTTTGCCCAGATTGATTAATCTCTGCCTTCTCACTACCACCCACCAGGCCAATTGTACTCTCCTGAGAAAGTACTGACTACTTTGGGACCCATCTGATTCTAAGAAGTCAATATTAACATGGTCTCAGTTACATCTTACCCAATCTCTTCCTATGAAACTGACAGTAATGATATGTTGGACTCAGAGCCCAAGATCACTTTAGTCTTCATAGGTTTGGAACTCTTGTGGCTTTTTTCCTAGATCTACACATCCCCACAAGCCAGATGCAATGCCGACATCTCACGAAGGAAGTTACTCCCACCACCCAGGCCCTGTGCTTTTCCCCTACCACAGGTTTATTTCTGACATATTTATCAGACTATATTGACATCAAATATTTATCTGCCTCTCACTCTACACACCAAACTCACTGAAGCAGGACCAGGTTTCTTCATCTTGTATGCTTGGCACAGATGAGGTCTTCCTTAGCCAACTGTAAATAAATCATAGGTGATTATGTCTCCAACCACTCTGCACACTTATTTACTCACACTCATTTCTTGATGTGGCTTACTGTTTAAATTCACATTTTCCTGTCTTCTCTTGGTTACCATCTTCCTATACCAGGAGCTCTGGCTTTTAGAAGCTCATTAAATATTTCATGATAGAGATTCAACTCTAACCAGCATCATCCACAACTCAAGATAGCCCTTTGTAGACATGTCCTCAGGTTGCTAATAGAAGAGGGTCCATTGCACCTTGTGTTCCTCAGAGTCCCTCAGTGACTGATGAACAACAGTTCCAAGATTCCACAGATACCCAGACCTGTAGGTGCCAGGACCTTCTGTAAAATGACATAGTGTCTGAATGTAGCAACACCCATCATCCTGAACTCTTCTGGTCATATCTGGATTGCATATGATACCTAACACATGGAAATGCTATGCAGATGGATTCCTCTTCCTCATGGTATATTTTAGAAAACAATGACCTTGAAAATTAAATAAAACATATTTGATGCTTAACTGGTTGAATTTTAAGACATAGACCCCACAGATACAGAGGGATAATTCCATTTCCAAGGTTTTTGTTTGGTTTGGTTTGGTTTTTGTCTTTTTGAGACAAGGTCTCCATGTAGTCCCAGCTGGCCTGGAACTCACTATGTAGACCAGGCTTGTCTTGAACTCATAGAGATCCACCTGCCTCTGCCTCCAGTGTGCTGGGATTTAAAGGCATGCGCCGCCATACCTGGCTTCAAGTTTAAATGTTGTTTTCTTAGTAGCTCCTGAGATTTCCCACTGTTGAGACTTGGAGAATCATTTTCTCTTTTTATTTGTTTCTCCAACTATGGTTCTTTTGCTTATTTGTATTTTGGTTTCTATAAACAGTCTCATGTAATCCCAGGTGGACTTGGATTCACTGTGTAGCCAAGGATGACCTTGAACATCTGATCTTCGCAATTTCTGCCACCCAGTGCTGAGACCACAGATGTGCACTATAGACCACCAGTTTATGCAGTGCTGGAGACCCATGGCTCTGTGCTTGCTGGGCAAACACCCTACCAGCAGCATTACACCCCTGCTCTGAGAAGCATTTTTCTGTAACTCTTTTGCATTTGCCCCGTTCATGAGGAGCAAGAATCTTAAATAAGATACATTCAGGGGCTGGAGAGATGGCCTAGCAGTTAAGAGCGCCGACCGCTCTTACAGAGGATCCGGGTTCGATCCCCAGCACCCACATGGCGGCTGAGAACCATCTGAAACTCCAGTTCCAGGGGAATCTGAGACCCTCTTCTGACCTCCGCAGCATTGCACGACACGGGTGCACAGACCTGCATGCAGACAGTACATTCATACACATACAGAAATAAAAAAAAAAATTTTTTTTTAAAGTTTAAAAAAAAGAAAATGCATAGAGCAGATTTGGCATTTGGCTGTGAAAAAAAAATAAGATACATTCAGAGAAACCATAAAATTACATGAACAAACACATGATTTTGATTTTCAAAATCTCTATAAATTCTGATTGCACTGAAAGTATTTTTTTTTCTTTTTAGTTTTACCCTTTTTTGGGTATTTTTGAAACAGGGTCTCCCTTTTAGTACCAGGTGTCCTGGAGCTCACTCTGTAGACCAGGCTGGCCTTGAACCCACAGAGATCTACCTACCTCTGCCTCCTGAGTGTTGGGATTAAAGGTGTGCGCCACCATGCCCTGAAAGTAATTTTTAAAGTTCATTATCAAAGAAAATTTTGTTTAAATGTCTGCAACAAAGCCAGTTTCTTTCTTGGACATTTGTTTCTAGCTTCCTTGTTTTTACATTCTTTGTTTTGGGTGCTGCCTGAGAACCAATGATTTCTGTTTCTACTTTGCTGTCTATTCAGGGATTATTTGAATGTCTTCAATTTTCTTCTGATTTGAACTAGCCACACATTTTTCAGTTTTTAAAGATTATAATCACCTATTAAAAAAGAGAAATTATGCCGGGCATGGTGGCATGCATCTTTAATCCCACAGCACTCGGGAGGCAGAGGCAGGAGAATCTCTGGGAGTTCAAGGCCAGCCTGGTCTACAAAGTGAGTTCCAGGCCAGCTGGGGCTACAGGGGAGACCCTGTCTCATAAATACTCAAAAAAGAAAAAAAAGAGAAATAATTTCAAGACAGTGGCAGCAAAACCTTAAAGCAAGCAGGAGGTTACACACCTCTGAGGGACGCACACTGGGATGGTGTGTGATGCTCCTGAAATGCACTCAGGAAAGTGTGAAGAAACAATAATTGGAATGAAGATGATGTATGTGCTAGTTAATATTCCTATTGCTGAGACAACATATATGAAAAGCAGCTTAATGAAAGAGGGGTTTATATGGGCTCTCAGTTCAGAGATATAGTGGGAGGAAAGGCCCAGTAACAGGAATTTGGGCAGCTGGTCAGACAGTGGCCACAGTCAGAGTGGTGAGTGCGGGTGCTCAGGTCAATTTCTTTTATTATGCAGTCCAGGACCCAAGCCCAGGGAATGATGGCACCCATGTTTAGGATAGGGCTTCCCACCTCTGTTAACTTAATCCAAATAATGCCTCACAGCACTCCAGTGCTGATTCTAAACCCCATTGAGCTTAACAATTACAATATATTAGTTGACATAGATGATAATGACCTTTGGTCACTCTAGTTTGATTATACTTTGGAGAGAAAAGGACGTTTAGTAATGTAAGAGTAGATACACTCCACACACAGCTGTTTAAGCTATACGTGATTTTTATTTTTCTTCATTTCTTTATATTTATTCATATTTTTATTTTATGTGTATAAGTGTTTTGCCTGCATTTATATAACTGCACACTGCTCGCAATGCCTGTTGAAGTCAGAACAGGGCTCAGATACCCTGAAACTGGAGTTACTAATGGTTGTTAGTACCACATGGGTGCTGGGAACAAAACCTTGGTCCTCTAGAAGAGTGGACAGTGGTCTTAAGCTCTGAGCCACTTCTCCAGCCCCGATCTAATTTTTTATAGAACTTAGCAAAGTGATTTTGGTCATTCGTAGCTTTTACCTGAGGAGGAAATACAATTGACAGAGTTTTTAAACCACTATCTTACTATTCATTTGATCATGAATGAAGCATAAAATGCCTTTTGCTTGACCTTAGGGAGTGTGGACCCAGACACACAAACCCTGACACCATTAGCTGTGACACCTGGGAGCTTTCTCCTATGTAATGTCTCTGTAAACTCCTTGATTTGTATACTAATAGCTTATGGAATGAAATAAGGATTTAGTTTAACTCAGGAAGAGAATTTGTCAGAAAAAAGTACCTAGAGTTTTACAGGTAAAGATGTCCTTGGAGTAGAAACATAATAAGAAGCAATGGTGACTCCATCTTTGCTCTTATTCAAATGTTTCCCAATACTAGTATATAAAAATATCAAATTGTGGGAGCTGGAGAGATGGCTCACTGGTTAAGAGCACCGACTCCTCTTGCAGAGAACCCAGGTTCAATTCCCAGCACCCACATGGTGGCTAAGAACCATCTTTAACTCCAGTTCCAGGGGACTCTGACAACCTTCTTCTGACCTCTGAGGCATTGCAGGACACGCGTGCACCAAACTACATGCAGACAGTACATTCGTATACATAAAAAAATTAAAAAATAAAATTGTCATCCCAGTAAAAAGCCACTAGAGAATCAATCAGACTGTATTTCAAATTTATCAACTGCTACTAAGCAATAAGATGTAATATTATTGAAAATTTCAGTCTACCAATTAATGTTTCCGCTCATATAATACAGTGCCAGGGAGTCTATAAACTGGCCTGCAGTGTAATTTGGTGACTTCTGTCAGTTTGTTTGGTGATTTCTGTGCATTGACCACAAATGTAACTGAGTTTTCATTTTAGGGTTTTTTTTTTTTCAATTAGATTTATAAGAAAACAAGATAGCTTGCCTCATTACAATTGTTTTCCTAGAGGCAAGTTTGCAGCTATGATTATAAATGTACTTCTGTTATCAAGTTTTATTTCCCCAAAGATGGAGGATATCGTCACAGGTCTTCCCTTATACGAGTTCGGTTCTGTAAACGTGAAGACTTCACGTTGCCTATTCAGACTTTATAACGCTAATCTTGACTGCCTAGAAGTTTTCTTTTCTTGTCTACAGATTTTTATTCAGAGAAATTTTTACCAGAGAATAAATAAAAATAGACTAGATGCAGCAGGTCAAATCGGTAAACATTTATTGAACACAGACACTCAAGGACAGGAGAATTGTGACAGAAATAGAAGAAAAATAAATTACAACCTTACACATCAGAGCTTATAATCCAAGAAATCCAAAAGTTGGAATATAATGACATATATTCATTCTTTACTTATTTACTAAACAAAAGTCCATTGAACCTATTAGCAATAGGTTCCGAGATCCATATTCAATGCATGTAATTAATTTAATGCTTGAGAAAAATTACTTATGATTGTCTGCCTTGTGAGCTATTGGAAGAGACAGGCACTCAAGTGATTATATAAACACACCACTGTGGCAGAAGGGATGAAGGTCACCATGTGGCTGAGCCCAGAAGGAGGCAGCTTCGTCTTCCTCCTGCTCTTTTTCCTTTGGCCTTTGGTGACATGAGACCAGGCCTCATTACTTCCCTGCTCCAAAGTCTCCTCTACCCCTCAGAGCAAAACCACTCATCTCCACTGTAACCTGTACAGCCCCTCTTTCTTTAGCCCTCTTCCACTTTCCAGGCCAGGTATGCTCCTGTCTTGGGTGCATTTGCACTGCTCCTCTCTCAGTCCATACAGCTATCTCTGTATCAGTGACTACCTAGCTCCTTCTTAATGGCTGGATTCAAAGAAATTTCTCTTTCCCAATTTGTCCTGTTTGCATCTGACACATGCAGTCAGTGCTGTTTCTCCCTTCTCCCTCTTCTTTGGCTCCAGCACTGATATCTTTCACTTGGCTTGGCTCTCTGCGTGCTGTGCAACACACCCGTGCCGCAGACACACACTTTCTTTTGCTTTTCTTCTCCATTATCCTTAGCTCCTAGCTTCTATCAGACACATGGCAGAGACACAGTTGAGATTTCCTGAGTCATATCTGTAGTTGAGGAATTGGGAAAGAATCTCTGATGAACTGGTAACTTGGCTTAGGACTCAAGGCCAAACAGCTCTTAAAGCAGTGAAGAGGAAGCAATAGAAATGGTGGAAGAGTTTCTGGGCCACTCGCTGGGTGTTCAGGGGTTCATGCACATTACCTTTATGTCCTTAAAATAGCCCTACTGGATGGGTAAGATTTTTATCTCTACTTCACTGAAAGGCTAGGACACAGAGAGGCTTCCAGGAGAAAGCATGGTGTGTGGAAATGCTTTCCTGGTGAGGACAGTACAGAGGAGGTGATCAAAGAGGCTGCATGGGGGCAGTTGGGAAAGTTAGAGGTGTGGCAAAGAGGCTGGTGAGAAAGTAAGGGCATCGGTGATTGGGGGACTTACTTGTAGAGTCACTGTGTATTTCTGGTTCCCAGATGGATTTCTGTTTTGGGCTGTGATTAGATACATACTCTTCTGCCTTCATGGTTTTTCTGAGTCAGATGACACATTGAGAGAGTGCTGGCTCTCTCTCTCTCTCTCTCTCTCTCTCTCTCTCTCTCTCTCTCGGCTGGAGAGATGGCCTAGCGGTCAAGAGTGCCGACCGCTCTTACAGAGGACCCAGGTTCGATCCCCAGCACCCACATGGCGGCGAGAACTGTCTGAAACTCCGATTCCAGGAGACCTCAGTTCCAGGGGAATCTGACACTCTCTTCTGACCTCCGCGGCATTGCACGACATGGGTGCATACACCTGCATGCAGACAGTACATTCCTACACATACAGAAATAAATAAAATTAAAAAAAAAAAAGAGTGCTGGCCCTCCTGTAAAAGTGGTGAAATGCTGAGCCACCCAGATAGGATCAGAGTTTTCTTTTTGCAAGCTAACTCTGCCTGCTCTATTAAAATAAACCAAATGGACTTCAACTCATGCTCAGAGCTGGAAAGTAATGTTCTACACAGGTCACCAGACATGGGATACCACAGCAAAGACAAGGAGCCAGAAAAAGACTGGGGACATACACCGAGGGTACAATCCAGTTGTGGCAGGGGCTGAGTGAAGGGAAAACGAGTGTACCCCAGGGTTCTGGTTTCAGCAACTGAATAAAGATTTCTAATTCACAGTGGAGAGGAACAGTAATAGAAGACCAAGTATATGTATCTGTGAGGGATGAGGGACTGAAGCAGTGACGTTTAAAAAATGGGAAATTTCATATGGTTGCCATGTGTCAAATTTTCAAATGAGGCTTCCAGCCCATGAGTGCTATCTCAGTGTTTGGCTACGTCACTAAGCTTATCTGTCTACCTGTTGATGAGTACTTGGGATTCTAATTTTAACTATAACAAATAAAACTACAATGAAGATTTCTGCAGAAAATGTCACATGGACACACTTTTATTTCCCTGGGGCAGATATCTAAAGATAGAATATCTGGGCACTTTGATAGGTTTGTTTGTGACTTAGGACTGAATTAAGCTGTTTTCAAAGTAGTTGTGCTATTTTACACTCCTGTCAACAGTGTGGGAATTCCAGTGTGGGAATTTCAGTGCCTCCCTTTCTCATCAGAGCTTGGTCTTGCCAGAGCATGGTCTTTTCGGTGTTGAGTTAATTTTGCAGTCAGTGACCAGGGGGTTTCACTTTAGCTTTTGTCTACATTTCCTACTCTTCCTGCACCTCCTTGCCATTTCTCTCTTCTTCCTGTATCTTCCTTGCTGGACTATCTTTTAATCACAATAGTATTTAACTGAAAAGTTCTCCATTACACAGTTGTATTTAGAAGATATTTTACTAGAAATGGAACTTTAATTTATGGATTTTCATTTCAATTCTTTAAAGCTATTATTCCAGATTTCACATGCATTTTCCAGACAGGAATTTTGCTGGCCTCATTACTTCTGGCCCTCAGGACATATGTGCTTTTATTCTATCTACTTTTATGATTTTTTTCATGATCGCCTGCTTTCAGCAGTTCACTAATGATGTGCTAATAATATCCAGATGACTTTTTGCATCTCTTGTGTTCAAGTATATCAAATTCCTTGTATTGGTGAACTTTGTTATTCAATGTGGAAAATGGTCTATTTATTTAAATGCTGTTTTCTATCTTCTTCCCATTACTTGCACAACACTGGACTACTCAATGTTTCCTGATGTCTTAGGAATACTCTTAATCTTTAAAGATTTTTCTTTCCTTTTCACATTCCATTTCACTAGTTGATTACCCTGTTGTCAAGGTTACTCATATTTTCCTTTCTATTAATTTCATCTAAATCATTTAACTTTATATATTGTAGTCTTTATCTCTATAAAGGTGTCTTTTGTTTTACACATATGAATTTAAGGATTTTTTTTTCAAAGTCTGTGAAGATACTCATGGGGATTTTAATTGGGATTACATTGAAGCTGTATATTAATTTTGAGTAGAATAGACATTTTTGCTGCATTAATTTTTCCAATCCATGAGCATGGGAGGTCTTTCCATCTTCTGATATCTACTTCAGTCTCTTTGAGAGCTTTAAATTTTTTGTTGTAGAGATCTTTGGTGTCTTTGGTTAGGTTTGTTCCTAGGTTTTTTTTTTGGGGGGGGGTTGAGGCTATTGTGAGTGGGAAGGTTTTCTTGTATTCCTTCTCCAGTTACTTATTGTTGGTGTAAAGAAAGGTAACTGATTTTTTAGGTTAATTTTGTATCCCACCACTTTACTGAAACTCTCACTCATTTCTAGGAGTTTTCTGGTGGAGTTTTTAGCATCCCTTAGGTAAACTATCATATCATCTGCAAAGAGGGATAGTTCAACTTCCTATTTTCCTTTAATTTCCTTTTCTTGTCTTATTGCCCTAGCAAGTGTTTCAAGTACTATATTAAAGAGGAGTGGGGATAGGGAGCAGCCTTGCTATGTTCCTGCCTTTAAGAGGAATGCTTCAAATTTTTCCCTATTTAGGATGATGTTGGCTGTGGGTTTGTTGTACATGGCTTTGATTATGTTAAGGAATGTTCCCTCTAGTCTAATTCTTGCTAGGACTTTAAACATGAAAGCATGCTAGATTTTGTCAAAGGCTTTTTCTGCATCAATTGAGATTATTGTGTATTTTTTCTCTGTCAGTCCATTTATGTGTTTTATTATATTTATTGATTTATGTGTGTATGTTTAACCATGACTGCATCTCTGGTATGAATCAAACTTGGTCATGATGGGTGATCTTTTTGATGTGGGTCTGTATGTGGTTTGCAAGTATTTTGTTGAGAATTTTTGCATCTATATTCATTAATGATCTATAGTTTTCTTTTTTGGTTGTATCTTTGCCTGGTTTTGGTATTAGAGTGATTCTGGCTTCATAGAAGGAATTTGGCCACTACATCCTTATCAATGGAACAAATAACCAGGAAGATCTCATAGTCATGAATATATACACGCCAAACTCTGGTGCACCAAACTTTATAAACACAACTAGGTGGGACCTCAAGGCACAAATTAATCCCAGCACACTAATAGTGGGGGACTTCAATGCTCCACTGAGTCTATTGAATAGGTCAACTGGACAAAAAATAAACAGAGAGACATCTGATATGAACAGTACAATACACCAAATGGACTTCACAGACATCTACTGAATATTTCACCCAAAAACCAGAGAATATACTTTCTACTAGGCACCCCACGAGACATTCTCCAGAATCAACCACATACTGGGACACAGAAAAAAAACTCAAAAAATACAAAAGGATTGAAATAATTCCATGCATTCTATCAGATCACAGTGCAATAAAGTCCAATATCAACACCAAAATAAGCCCTACTATCTACAAGAACACATGGAGACTAAATACAGTCCTGAATAATGAATGGTTCAAGGAAGGAAAAAGAAATAAAAACATTCCTAGAACTAAATGAAAAAGACAATGCAAGACAGCAAAACATGTGGGATACTTTAAAAGCAGTCCTAAGAGGGAAATTTATAGTCCTCAGTGCCTACATAAAAAAAAAAAAAAACAGCAAGAGCACAAATAAATGAACCAACACTACAGCTAAAAGCACTTGAAAGACTTCCTCCCACTCTGTGGGTTTTCTCTTCACTTCCTTGATTGTTTCTTGAGCTGTACAGAAGCTTTTGAGTTGGCTGTGGTATCATTTGTCAATTGTTGACCTTATTTCCTGTCCAGCTACTGTCTGATTTACAAAGTCTTTTCCTACACCTATGTCTTATAGGTTGTTACCAACTTTTTCTTCTATCACCTTCAGGATTTCAGCTTTTAACATTGAGATCTTTGATCTACTTGGAGTTGATTTTTGTACAGGGTGATAGGTAGGGGTTTAATTTGGAGAGAAAACTCACAGAGTGGGAGGAAATCTTCACCAGTGATTCATCTGACAGAGCATTAACATCAAGAATATATAGACTACTCAAAAAACAAAGAAGTAAGAAAAAAATGACCTACTCAAAATATGGAGTAAAGAGCTAAACAGAAACTTCACCAGTGAGGAAGTAAAGATGGCTGAGAAGCATCTTAAAAAGTGTTCAACATCATTAATAATTAAGGAAATGTAAATTAAAACCACTCTCAGGTATCATCTCACTCCGCTACAAGTGGCTAAGATCAAGAACACAAAAGACACCAAATGCTGGAGAGGTTGTGGGGAAAGGGAATCACTCATCCACTGCCGGTGGGAATGTAAATTTATACATCCATTATGGAAAGCAGTGTGGAGAACCCATAAAGACTCAAAATGAGCCTACCACCTGACCCAGCCATACCACTCCTGGGTATATACCCATAAGACTCATCCTACTGCAAAGATACATGCACATCCATGTTTATTGCAGCTCTCTTCACAATAGTGAAGAGCTGGAACCAACCCAAACGCCCCTCAACGGACGAGTGGATGACAAAAATGTGGTCCATATACACAATGGAGTACTACTCAGTGGTAAAGAAAGATGACATCATGAATTTTGCAGGTAAATGGATGGAACTAGAAGCCATTATGTTAAGTGAAGTAACACAGTCCCAAAAAAACAAGCAGCAAATGGTCTCCCTCATTTGTGGATGCTAACACCAAATCCCCAGATAAAGCCAAGCTCAACAACATTATTGTTATATTTCTGTTTATCTGAAAGCAACTATTTTGTTATAATGTAAATCTCTTAACAGGCTCTAGAATCGATCCAACACTTACTGTCAGACTCTGTAATTACTGTATATGAGTGGAAAGTATGTATTAATATTTTAGAGTAATATAAAATTAAAGGAGGAAAATGTGAATTCCTAAACATAAAAAAAAAAAATCACTTGAGAGACAACAACAAATGAACCCTAAGCCCAACAGACAGGAAGAAATAACAAAAATCATAACAGAAATCAATGAAATAGAAACAAAGAAAACAAGCTGGGTGTGGTCCTGCATGCATTTAATCCCAGCACTCAGGAGGCAGAGGCAGGTGGATCTCTATGAGTTCAAAGCCAGCCTGGTCTACAGAGCAAGTTCCAGCCCAGCTGGGGCTACAGGGAGACACTGACTCAAAAAGACTACCCCCCAAAAAAAAGAAAGAAGCAAGGAAAACAATACAAAAATCAATAAATCCAAAAGTTTGTTCTTTGAAAGGATAAACAAGAAGATGGATAGACCGCTAGTCCAATTAACCACAAGAAAGGAAGAGCAACTCCATAAAAGTTTTTTTTTTGATGATGTAACTGGAAAAGCTTGAATTCCCAGATTAATGATGCTTTTTAGATGCTTTGTTGTTGTTGTTGTTGGTGGTGGTGGTGGTGGTGGTGGTGGTGGCAGCACTGTTCTTCTGCACATAACTAAGTATCCTGAGTAAACTTGTGCATTCTGGGACAAAACCACTAGGGTTGTTTGTATCCAGGTTCTATAATTTGTTAATCACATGGTGAGAATCTGAAGAACTGATTGAGTTCTGCTCAATCTTTCTGGTTTCTGAAGTAAAATCTGTTTGAATAAAATGATACTATTCTGTTGTTGTTTTTTTCATTTGTCAGTGAGATGTGTATTCTATCTCCCCATGTGCCTTAACGTAGCTGAGTATTGGCTGTGTGTTTAATGCTATTCCAGGTACTGTTTTCTGTTCTGATAATAGATCTCTAACCAAACCATGTTCTTCATGAACTCCTTTTCTAAAATCAAAACAATCTATTTGTGGTTTCTGTACCTGCCAATCTAGCGTTTAGGGTGAGAAAATATTTTTGGAACTGTGAATGTACCAACATCATTGTGTAACTTATGAGATTTTTGTGGACCAACATTTTCAACTCTGCTGTTACATCATAAACCTATAAGGTAAAAATGAATAACTAACATCTGTTGTCCCACACCAAATTAAGGAAGTATCCTGCAGTTCGTCACATCCTCAGTTTTCTAGTTTTAATTAAGGAGGAAGCTCAGAAAAGGGTTGATGGAGTGCTCTCTGTGCCTGCTTGCAGCAGCTGGACCCTGGGTTCCCATTGTTAGTGTTGTGTCTTTTGTTTGTAAGTCCCAGCTGCTACAAATGCATTAATTACTGCCTTAGTTTCTGAGGATTCTTGCCAGTGCTTCTCTGAGAGGCAGGAGCTTTCTATGTCCTCCTTCTGTTGACTCAGCGACAGGATGGAATTATGAAGCAGAATTTTCAAGAGGAAGCAACACCACTTTGGTTTTCCAAGCACTGTTCCAAAAGACCTTCCTTGCAGAGAAAGCAGTGGGAAGCTTGGTTTGGAGAAAAGTCCAGAGAGAGTGATTGTCATGGATGAATTCCTCCCTCAGTTATTGTGGCGCTCAGGCTCTGTGCCAAGGGTGTATGTCAGTGGAAAGACTGTAACTCTTACTCCAATGTCCAAGTCTTAATAATAGAACACAGTGAAAAAATGTGGGGCCTGTGGCAAGTTCTATAAATAAATCTCATAAGAAAAGATCATGGCTTTGGAAATGCACAGAATATTATGTGTTTTAACAGTGACGCTAAATCCTGGCTTCTCAGCCAGGGATCTTAAAATAAGAATTTCACATAAGGAAATGAAGAGGAAATCGTGTCTCTAAGAAGCAAATTGCACAGCAGGTTGATGGCTAGCTGCACTTCTAGAAAGCTTTGCCCCTCCTTTCTTAACAATTCCTCCTGCAGCTATTTTGGGAGCTGCTCCTTGGCTTCATCTTCCATTGGTAGCAGATTCTTCTCTTTTCTTTCCTGGCTCCCTTTGGCTCAGCCTTTTGCTGCAAATGTCCAGCGCATATCTCTTCTTCCTTTGGTTCAATTCCATTGACGGTTTCCTTTTTTAACTTTCTGCTTCTTGACAGCAGAACTAAGTTGGGCCTCATCATGCCACACAAACCTTCCCACCCTTCCTCTCTCTTAGTTGTCCCTTTCTGGTGTTACTGTGTGTGTATATGTGTGTGTGTGTGTGTGTGTATGTGTGTCTATATGTGTATATGTGTCCATACGTGTATGTACATCTTTTGTATGCTTATTTTTATTATATATATATATATTTTTTTAATCTAGACCCGTGTCCCCAACCCTATCCCCCCACCCCACCAGAGCTCATACATTCTGCCAAACATGCTTTTCATCTCTTTCTCAGTCTTTCTCTTGTATGTACATCTTTATCCCTGTGTATGTATACATTTGTGCCTATATGTATGTCTGTATGTTTGTATATGTCTGTATGTATGTCTCTCTGCCTCTGTCTCTCTCTCTGTCTACCCCCCATGTGAGAATGTGTATGTGCTTTCAGTTCTTGCCTCTATGAAAGGTCACCAAAGAAATCTTCTGCCTTTCCCTCACACCGCTCTTACCTTGGGTTCTCATCACTTCTTGAAAAAGTATTGCATTAATATAGTCAGTAGAGTTTAATACATACACACACATCTGCATATAGACAGAGAAATATACATATATGTGTACATGCTCAATTACACATACAGATGTATTTCTTTTTTTAATTTTATTTATTTTCATATGTGTATGAATGTACTGTCTGCATGTAGGTTTGTGCACCCGTGTTGTACAATGCCGCGGAGGTCAGAAGAGGGTGTCAGATTCCCCTGGAACTGGAGTTAAAGACGGTTTTCAGCCACCATGTGGGTGGTGGGGATCGAACCTGGGTCCTCTGCAAGAGCAGTCGGCGCTCTTAACCGCTAGGCCATCTCTTAACCTCTAGGCCATCTCTCCAGCCCCCACATACAGAAGTATTTCTAATCTTTATTCACTCTTTTTCTTTACGTTTTTACATTATTGTCTGTGAAATCATCTGAATAATCTTGAGGGAAAATTTAATTTTAACCTGAGATAATAGAAGGGAGATCATAGAAAGAGAGCTTCATTCTGTGACAGGCTGGAGAAACTGTTTTCTAATAGGTTTTTTTTACTCAAATACTTAATTAGAGCTGTATCAGGTTTAAAAATGTCATTAAAGGATTATTCGGCCAATGGTGTAAGTGGAAGACTGCAACTGCAGAACCAGAGCAGAGGTTGCAACATCTCCCTGCCTGGCTCCTTCTGCATAAACGCATGTGCAACTCACACATAAACCATAAAGAAATTTATTTAAAAACAAGTATTTGGCATATATATAATTTTGCCATTTATGGAGAAGCAAATTTGAATATTAATGAGTGGATGTATTTGTTTAACACAACATCATACAAAGATACCCCGATTTCATACTTAAATGTTGAGAACTAATGGTCGGAAAATATTACAAGTCTTGCTTTCTGTTATGAAACCATTATGCCTCTGCAAGATCAGAAAACTTGTATGCACAGAAAAACCATTGCAATTAATACCACACAGTCTCAAATTTAATCTGGGATGTCAGGCAATGTTCATGGTCCTTAAAGTTGAGTGGGATGAAGACAAATATATATACTGTGTGTTCAGAATCAAAGGAGTAGTGAAGTCCTGTGATACAACCCAGGAACACCCTGCTACGAATAGCTTGGATTCATTACCCATTTGCTTTGGAATTGACTTTTGGTTATTGCATGTGTAGAAAACCCCTTATTGCCAACATTTTTTGTGACCACCAATTTAGTTATGTGACCTGTGGTTGTTTGAATGAGTGTCCCCCATAGGCTTTAAGTATTCAGACATTTTGTCTCCAGTTGGTGGCACTGTTCTTGGAGGTCTTAAAAGGTGTGGCCGTGCTGGAGGAAGTACATCATTGGGGACAGGCTTAGTGAGTTTAACAAGCCTTGTGGTCTCCAGTCTCTCTCTCTCTCTCTCTCTCTCTCTCTCTCTCTCTCTCTCTCTCTCTCTCTCTCCTTCTTGTGCTTATTGTGAGATGTGAACCTTGGCTTGCTGCTCCAGCCCCGGCCACCATGCCTTCTGCCACAATGGACTCTGATTCCTTGGAACTGTCAATCGTAAGCTCAAATAAATTCTTCCTTTTTTAAAAATTTTATTTATTTCTGTATGTGTATGAATGTACTGTCTGCATGAAAGTCTGTGCACCCTTGTCGTGCAATGCCGTGGAGGTCAGAAGAGGGTGTCGGATTCCCCTGGAACTGGAGTTCTCCTGGAATTGGAGTTTCAGACAGTTCTCAGCTGCCATGTGGGTGCTGGGGATCGAACCCGGCCTTTTATAAGTTCCCTTGGTCATGGTGGTTTTATCACAGCAACAGAAAAGTGACTAATACATGACCCCATAGGGATAGTGACCTGTAATTTAAGATCCTTGGGTTTGGAGAATATTCATCTAACAAAAATCAGGAAATATATATATTTAAGTGTAAAAGCCCGCAGAAAAAAAAAGATCCAAAGAGGAGCTTAGCAACCCTTCAGCCAATGCTTCCTTTAAACCACTAAGTAGCATGTGTCTCCAGTAAAAAAGAAGATTAATACCAGCAGTGGACACTGCCGTTTGTTCATTGTTTTGAAAACTTGATAATTGGGTTCAAGTCTTCATTTAAAATTGTTCACAATGTGCCTGTATAAACGTCATATGTGTACCAGAGTTATGTCCTCCAGGAATAAACTGTATGTTAACTCCAATATACATTTAGGAGTTTACATTTTTCCCTTTAATTTTATATTACTCTAAAATATGAATATATACCTTCCATCCATATACATTAATTAAGATGTCTGAAAGTAAGTAGTAAGTTAATTCTAGGGCTCATTAAGAGATTCACATTATAACATCGCAGTTGCTTTCAGATAGGAAGAAATATAACAGTAATGCTGCTCAGATTGCCTTTCAATTGCGGGATCTGGTACTAGCATCCACAAATGAGGGAAAACATTCCCAGTTTGGTTTTTAGGGACTGTGTTACTTCACATAGCATAAGGACTTCGAGTTCCATCCACTTTCCTGCAAAGTGCCTGATGTCATCTTTCTTTACCACTGCATAGAACTCTATTATGTAGATGTGCAACATTTTTGTTATCCACTTGTCAGTTTAGGGGCATTTGGGAACAATACAATTGGGAGGGAACTACAACAACATAAGGACTGGGTGGAAGAACAGATTGATATAGTTAAATTCTGCCCCAAACAATAAACCTTTGCAGAGAAAAACTTTAAAAAGACTGAGAGAAAGATGTAGGACATGTATGGCAGAATGCATGAACTGGGTAGGGTGGGGGGAAAGGAAAAGGGAATATGTCTAAATTGAACTGAAAAATGGTGTCTGAAATACTTAAAACATCAATAAAAGCATTATATTAAAAAATTCATGGTGGATAGATATCAATAATTTTGATAACATAACTCTTCATGATATTTAATTCTTTAAAAATGATAAAAATACATAACATGTTGTCATATTTAAATGTGAAGAAATATTTGTATCATTTAGGATTTGAGTTTCATAAAGTTCGTCAACAGTTCTTAATTTTAATTACAGCCAGCATAGAGATTTCCTGTATTATAATCATATATTATTTAAAATTGATCATAGATAATTCTATATGTAATTAAATCTATTTGCTTTATGTAGTTTTATTATTTTAATAATAACTCTATTTACCTTTTTTTCCTTTCTTATCAGTTAAAGTTTTTCAATAGCTTAATATATATCATCTTTATAACATAGTTAATGAATTTTGCATGGTGTTCTTCTGTGGACTTCCTTAACACTTTAGCCAAACTCAGATTTAAAAACTTTCCAAATTTTACCAGGTGTGGTGGCGCATGCCTTTAATCCTAGCACTTGGGAGGCAGAGGCTGGTGGATCTCTGTGAGTTCAAGGCCATCCTGGTCTACAGAGTGAGTTCCAGGCAAGCTGGGGCTACAGGGAGACCCTGTCTCAAAAAGCCCCTCCCCCCCCGCCGCAAAAAAAAAGAAAGCCAAGGCTTCAGTTCCTCATTTTGAGAATTCATGATATAGACATAGCACTAAGATCTCATTTATTCCTCCTTGCTGGCGCTTCGTTCCTGGTGGCCATTTGTTGACAGCTTTGTCTCATCCTTCCTATCCCCAGTCTTTCCATTGCTGTCACAAACTTTCTAACATCAGAATGTTTAAAAAACCCCTTCTCTACTCTGAGCTCACTGCTCTCTCTCAGCTGACTTTGCTGTCTCCCCTTTCATGTTCTATCATTTCCAGCTTTTCCCAAAGGGGTCCAGAGGTGTGGCCATGGACATTTAAAATGGCCTTCTTTTTCTTTCTAAAAAAGTTTTATTTAAATATTTCATTTTTTTTTAAATTTTTTGTGTAGGAGTGTATTGCATACAGGTGGTTGTTAATCAATCATCCTGTGGTTCCTCTGGAAGAGCAGCCAGTGCTCTAAAGAGGACATCTCTTCAGCCTCTCCTTCATTTTTTTAACCAATGAAGGAACAAACTCAGGCAAAGCTTTGCATGTGCCAGGCAAGCACTGTATCACTGACCTACATCTCAGCCAGTTAATGTTCCTTTAATGAGATAATTATATTTTGGTAGATAACCTAAAGCCCAAGTGTCTGACTCTTGCCTCACTCATAGGAAATATGCTCATATCAGCAGGCCCCATGTGGCTTTTATGGTCTAGGTCTAGTTCATTCTTGATAAGAAAGCAATTTTCTTGCTGGGGTCCTGCCACTTGTGGGGTTCCCACTCCCAGGAAAGTGATATTGATGATGAAGAGTAAAGACTCCAGGATCCATGTCAGTTACAGTGAGCCATTTAATCTCCAGTGTTGCAAGACAGAGTTTTGACTACATGTGAAAGAGAATGGTAGTCTGTGTAAGGTTCTAGGGTACAATCTGATCATCAGGATATGTGGCCTTTATTGGGAAGAGCTGAGGGTCATTAATCAAGATGTTTAGTTCAGAACAAGGTAAACTTTTAACCAGGCCTATGTCCTCTTGCCAGTCATGTGTTCCACATGACAGGGTCTTGAGACACTGTTTTCAATGCCTCCCAAAAGTGCTGGTGATCTTTAAAGTTTCAGGTTCGACTTGACTAAAATATACCGTTCTGATCTCCAACACTCTCTGACTGAGAAAGACATAGGTTTAGAGTGCCAGTCATATAAACCACCTAGGCTGCAGCTCAACCAAACATGATCAGAGGAATTCAATTACTTACAGATCCAAGAGGGAAAGGACAGCACATGTCACAGGATGACTAGGAAGGGGGCAATGACCCGCCTATGCTGCACCACCACGCCTCCCCTACAATTGTTTTTAAGACAGGATATAACACTGCAGCCCAGACTGGCCCTGAACTTGTGGCACACCCCCTGCCTCACACTCCTGAGCACTGTTACTATAGACATGCACTATTACCTCATTCTTTCCCAGTAAAACTCTTAATGAGATTATGCATATAATATTTAATACTCCAATCATAGTTCCTAGCATGAAGCAACCACTTGAGAATTGCTGAAGATAAATTTGAAATTAAAGTACAATAGGAATTTATTGAACTGAATCATTCAACATTCCTATGATAGTTGGGTCATCATTATTTATATTTAAATTCACCTACACGTGATGACATGCATCTTTCAGTGTCTCTCTTTGATTAAAAATATGGTCAATTTCTATATTTCTTGCAGATCTACAGAAACCTACCACAGCAACAAGTAAAATGGACTCAGTGTAAGACTTCTTGAGGCTCTGTGCAGTAGGGAAAGTGTGAAGTAGAGACCACATGTGCATACTCTAGAGTAGGGAACAGATGGGTAAAAAGATTTCATAGATATTTGTTTAAATGATTTGAGTATCCTTTTCTTGGGGCATGTTTGTGACAGGAATGTTTGTGTATCAAATGTGCTATATCCCATGAGTCCTGGGAGACACTGCCTATAATGACACAAAAACATCATAAAAGTGAACAAATGCATGCTATTCTTATAACTGAAAGCACAGAATTCCAAAGGACATTGTTCTCAATAGTTAAATATTTCCTTAAGTTTTAAAATAAACTATAAAAAGCCTGCAGTTCAATAATGACTCTGTGCAGTTTCATTAAAACTTACATTCTGACAGTTTCTCAGAGGGCCACCACTTCATAATTAATGAATGCACAGCCCAAAGGCTGACCTTCTGAGCGACTGGGTAAGTGCAAACGTAGTAGGAAAGAAATTTGCTTTTGACTAGTTATTGAAGCCCAAGTGTCTTTTGTAGAATGAAAGTAACGGAACTATGCCTAAGAAATTTGCTCTTTATGTCAATATTTGAGAGTCATTTTTACAATAAAAACTGCATGCCATCTACTCTGTTCTATGTATATTTAAAATAACAGAAGTTATAAAAAGCTCATCTACCTTGATGGTTAATGGCCCCTTTTCAGTGTTCCTGAGATTGAACTCCTAGTCTAGTGAAGCCTCAGATACAGACACTTGATCTAAATGATTCTTGGATTTATTTCCAAGTTGGACTGCAGAGCCCAACCAGAGATGGCTTTCTTAACTCTGGGATTGAGTTAGTCAGTTCATTTCTTAAAGGCTAATGTTAATGAGACTGTGCTCACAGAAGCTACCTGAAGGAAACAAACTTTGAAGCCAAACAGACCTGGGTTTGGATCCTACTTCTCTCTCCTACTAGCTGATAGACCCCCAATGTGTTACTTGGGCTACCAGAGTTTCCATTTCCTCATCTTCGAAATGGAAGTAAAGATCAGGAAACTGATGGAAACTTAGAGGGGGTGGCATTCCAGCCAGGGCTTAAACACCTGCAAATGGGTGGGAGGGAAATTCTTCCTGAAGACACCATGGAAAGAAAGCTTCCAAGGAGTGAGAAATTAGATGCTGCTCTGCTATTTAAGGGTTAAGGGACATGTTTAAAAGGACACCACCAGGGGCTGGAGAGATGGCCTAGCAGCTGGGAGCGCCGACTGCTCTTGCAGAGGACCCGGGTTCGATCCCCAGCACCCACATGGCGGCCGAGAACCGTCTGAAGCTCCAGTTCCAGGAGAACTCCAGTTCCAGGGGAGTCCGACGCCCTCTTCTGACCTCCGCGGCATTGCACGACACGGGTGCACAGACTTGCATGCAGACAGTACATTGATACACATGCAGAAATAAATAAAAATTTAAAAAAAGGATACCAGCAGCACCTGCATGGTGGCTAACTCCCATTCCAGGGGATCCGATGCCCTCTTCTGACTCTTCAGGCATCGCACAACACTGGTGCAGGCAAAACACTCAAACACATTAAATAAAAATAAAAAATAATTTAAAAAAGGATATCACCAGTGCCAACAAGATGGCTCAGCAGGTAAAGGCACATGCTTCCCAGCCTGATGACTTAAGTCGACCCCCAGAACCCGTATAGTAGAAGTTGTCCCCTGACCTCCACTGTGGCATGTGCATACAAAAACCATAAGCACACAATAAAAATATAAAATATAACTTTAAAAAGATGCCATCAGACTGAAGTGAACTTATTTGTCATATGAAGGAGTTTGAAGTTTGTGTTCTAGGCAAATCAAAACACTGGAACATTCAGGGTGAAGAGATGGAAAAAAGTAGTTCAGAATGAAACTTCTAGATCAAGACTTGTACATGGTCATTTACAAAGTAAACTCAGGTGGGCAGATGCTCCAGGCTGGCTCCCTAGCCAGGATCTCTCTCTTCTCTAGACTGGAAATGGATCACTACAATGTAGATTAATGTTAGATGCCCCAGAGGAGCTATCTAACTAGGATCTCTTTTTTCTAGGCTGCATATTGCTGCTCCAACATGGGGCTAATGTTAATGTTCAGGATGCTGTCTTCTTCACCCCTCTGCACATCGCCACCTACCATGGGCATGAACAGGTAAGTCAGAAGTGAGAGCCGCAAAGGCTGTCAGACTGCTTAATGGACTGACTTTTGTTGAATTGTCTTATCTTCAAGTAAATGTGCTTAAGACATCCTTTGGGGCTTCAGTATAGTTCAGTGTTAGAGCATTTGCCCAGCATTTATGAAGCCCTGGGTTCAGTCTTGTATACAAAGTCCTAGGTTTGAAACTCAGGATGACACACAGGCAAACACAATGTTTTGGTGATTTTACAGTATTTTTTTTTCATCTCCATCTGTAATGAACTTACAGATCCATGCAGACATTATACCTCTCAAGCTATTCATCACCACTGTCTTAGTACACGAAGGGAGGCAGTGGAGTACATCTGTAGGATTGAAGGCACAGAAAGCAGTCAACCTAGAGTTGAAAAAGTCTTGTCTAGCTTTATATCTCTCTGCAGCTTTTATAATATCTCTGATCATGTCTTTATCTTTAATGGAAAAAAAAATAGTACTAAGTAGGGACTCTCCATGGATGCCTTTACAACAACATAGAACTTATGGGCAGATACTCAGCTTATATGTCACTATGAAGAGGCTAATGGAACAGAACAAATCAATCATAAAGACTCTCCCAACAGTTCTCTGCACAAAGTGGTCTTTCAGAAACTATTTCCTCCTTTTTACTGTCATGGGATTTTGAAGGCTGAAAAGTATCTCTTGAAACAAGTTTATATTCTAATTTCTTAACATGTAACTGTCACCCAAGAAGGAATTTCAAGTAGGTGATCACATTGAGGATATGTTTGTATGATCACCAAGCTCTGTTTGTATGAGAGGGAGAAGGAAATCAGAGAGAGCCACCACTTAGAAATGGAGGTAAGGGGGCTGGAGAGATGGCCTAGCGGTTAAGAGCGCCGACCGCTCTTGCAGAGGACCCGGGTTCGATCCCCAGCACCCGCATGGCGGCCGAGAACCATCTGAAACTCCAATTCCGGGAGAACTCCAGTTCCAGGGGAATCCGAGACCCTCTTCTGACCTCCGCGGCATTGCACGACACGGGTGCACAGACTTGCATGCAGACAGTACATTCATACACATACAGAAATAAATAAAATTAATAAAAAAAAAAAAGAAATGGAGGTAAGAGGTCACAATGAGGGGCTGGAGAGATGGCCTAGCGGTTAAGAGCGCCGACCCCTCTTGCAGAGGACCCGGGTTCGATCCCCAGCACCCACATGGCAGCTGAGAACCGTCTGTAACTCCAATTCCAGAAGAACTCCAGTTCCAGGGGATTCCGAGACCCTCTTCTGACCTCCGTGGCATTGCACGACATGGGTGCACAGACCTACACACAAAACAGTACATTCATACACATAAATAAATAAAATAAAATAAAATAAAAAAGAGGTCACAATGATGCAGGAAAGTGCTAAGGAAAGCAGGTACCTTCCAGAAGTTTAGACAATAAGCCCTCAAGGGGAAAGGCACAGCTCTTCCTTAATAACTTCTAATTCGGATGTTATTTGCCCCTACTTACAAGTGCTGCATGTGAAGTCGTAGCCTGCCATATGCAGGCTGGCCAGCATCGAGGCCCACATTAACCATATCTTGTCAAGGAACCCCTCCATCTTGAACCAACTTGGCAAGCTATAAAATGCCTCTGATTTCCTTAAGCAGTGAAGGCATAATTCAAGACAATGTGTTCTGATTCCGGAGTCTATTGATTTTTCTACTTTCATATACTGAGAGACAACAAAAAGAGTGCTATTTTAAGACACTAGTGTCAATTTCTCAAGAAATTGAAAAGATCTCAAAAAGCAGAAATAAAAGTGTAGTTGGATAACCAAACAGCTATCCTTGAACATATAATCTTTACCATCCTGCTTTTACTTCTCTTGGTTCATTCAGTAGTAGAGAATTCTGCCTCGCTAACTTCCCCACGGCCATTGTGCTACACTTCTCCCGAGGGCTCCACAGACCAGGCTGAGTTTTCCTGTGTCACATGCTGTCTTTCCCTCTGCTTGTATGTCTCTGCTAGCTGTCACCTGCTTGCACACTCTAGTCCTAACCCCAGAAGAGCTTGGCAGTTCATTTGTAGGCTACTCAGAGTGAACTTCAGGGCCCTGAAGAACCAGGCCCTGGCAACAGTGAATGTTCAGGGTCCAAACAGGCCATTGAAAAGTCCCACAATTTCCTCCATTCAGGCAGGAATAGCGTCCATACTTTCCATGCTGTTTGCACAGTCATCAACTTCACTGATTAACCTCATAACCCAGCAGAGAGATAAAAAGCCTCTATGCACACTGGATGGAGAGCAAAATGTGTTTACTTTCCCTGAAAAATATAGTCACAGTCTTACAAATTATGCTAAAATGTGGATGGACCTTTTATGATAAGGGACTCACTTTCTAAGTGCGAAGGCAGCACACAGTAATTTATGGAAGTGGTTGTCATTTGCTGAAAATGCTGACTAGGAGAGTGAACATTCAGTCCGCAAATGTGCCTGGTGTACCAAGTTCATTGTCTTTTGCTTATTTACTTATTTTTAAGTGGAAGAATAGACATTTTGTAGCAAGAGCAATATGTCCTAGGTATATAATAATAGTGCTTAAAAGACAATCGATTTGCAAGACTTTAAATCTGTCCATTATAAAGTCACACAATCAGAATTTACAGAGTCTGCATAAGTGGAAAGATGTGCTAGGCAAGGTTCTGGAGACAATTCTCGTGGCTTAGGAAATAAGTCTGGGTCTACCCAGTAGCCCACCGAAGGATAGACACCAGAGTTTACTACTTTTGAGTTATTTAGTGCTAGGCACACCTTTCTGAGTGTTTTGCAAGTAATAACTTAATTCTCAAAGTAACTCTAGGAGTTAGGACTATCACAATTCCAGTTTTAACAATGAAGAAACCAAAGTATCAGAAGATTAGCTCATTGGTTCAAGGTAGTTATAGCTAAGACATGTAAACTTGACCCAGCAGTTCCTGATGCGCTCAACTGGAATCCTTCCCTATAATCCTCCCTGCTAATGCTCTCGTGAGAACTTCTACCAAATCTCTATCATAACTTTTTTACAGAAGTTTCTACCTAAGTTGTAGTTGCTGATGAACATAAAAAGAACAGTAGAGAGGTCAAGCTTTTTAAAAGTCATAAGTGGGGGATCGAACCCGGGTCCTCTGCAAGAGCGGTCGGCGCTCCCAACCGCTAGGCCATCTCTCCAGCCCCACATGGCGGCCTAGGGCCGTCTGAAACTCCAATTCCAGGAGGACTCCAGTTCCAGGGGAATCCGATACTCTCTTCTGACCTCCGCGGCGTTGCATGACACGGGTGCACAGACTTGCATGCAGACAGTGCATTCATACACATACAGAAATAAATAAAATTAATAAAAAAAAAGTCATAAGTGGGGTTGGAGAGATGGCCTAGCTGTTAAGAGCTCTGACTGCTCTTGCAGAGGACCCAGGGTTCAATCCCCAGCACCCACATGGCGGCTGAGAACCGTCCGTAACTCCAATTCCAGGAGAACTCCAGTTCCAGGGGAATCCGACGCCCTCTTCTGACCTCCGGGGCATTGCACGACACGGGTACACAGACCTGCATGCAGACAGTACATTCATACACAAAGAAAATAAATAAATAAATAAATAAATAAATAAATAAATAAATAAATAAATCATTTTTAAAAGGCATACGTTAGTCCCTTACTCTACTCTAGGTCTCTGATGCCCGGAGCTATTGTACCTCTCCTGCTAACATGAGGATGTTTTCATTTTGCTTGCTGAGGATGCCAGAAAAGAAAGACAGAAAGTTCTGGCAGAGCTACTGAGCTGCTAAGGTGATCAGATTCAGAACTGCTTCACTGCTGGACTTCTTTCCAGTGATAAAATAATAAAATCTTTTTGTTTAGAATATTTGGGCTATTTTGATCTATATTTTGTTTAGAATATTTGCCCCTCAACTGACGAGTGGATAGAGAAAATGTGGTACATCTACACAATGGAATTCTATGCAGCAGTAAAGAAAGACGACATCACGAGCTTTGCAGGAAAATGGCTGGAGCTAGAGGACATCATGCTGAGTGAAGTAACACAGTCCCAGAAAAACAAACGATGCATGGTATCACTCATCTGTGGATGCTAGTGCCAATTACCCAGTTGTAAGTATTTCTTGTGTAGGGCCCCCTGAGCTTTTGTACAAAGCAGTTGGGCATAATGCATTTTGGAAACAACAACAACAACAGAAAATACTGCATCAAAGAACTGACTGAAACAGTGAACTTCTGCTCAAAACAGTCAACTTCCCCATGGAAAATATTGAGAAAGACTAAGAGATGGAAAGCATGTTTGGCAGAATGCATGAGCTCTGGTGGGGTGGGGGAATGAGCGGGAACATGGGTCTAGATTTGTTAAAAATAAATAAATAAATTTATGTGAAAAAAAAATAAATAAATAAAACAACCTCAGAAAAAAAAAAACATAAAAAAAAAGAATATTTGGGCTAGAATTTTCTATTATTTTTTCAGGTGACTATAACATAAGAGAAAGCCTTCGCTATAGGTGTTCCAGGTGGTCAGAGGTTCTGCATTGCTTTCAGTCCGCGTCAGGATTGAGACAGAGTCAATGTTGCTGGGACTGACCAAGAACTCTGTAACTGAGGATGATCTTAAACTCCTAACCCTCCTGTCTCTACTTGTCCCCCCACTTTCTGCAACTACAGGAATTTGCCACCATGACAATATGATTGATTGTTTTATACTAATTTCAAATGACTGGCCCCTTCAGGTAACCCGAGTGCTTTTGAAGTTTGGTGCTGACATCAACGTAAGTGGTGAAGTTGGAGATAGGCCCCTGCACCTGGCCTCTGCAAAAGGATTCTTCAGTATTGTTAACCTGCTAATGGAAGATGGGAACAAGGCAGATGGTAAGACTGTGTACCTGGCGGCCTCATCATAGTATACCTTGCCTTTCCCTTGCATTCCCAGGAAGAAGCTTGAAGTTCAGTAATCCTACAGCTGTGTGCTAACTTGTTCCAGAAAATAAAATTTATTTTTAATATGAGACACTTTATATAACCCAGCTGGTTCCCATACCTTGGACACCCTGATGGTAGAAAGGAATGTTCCATAGAGACTGGTCTGTTTATTGCTTTTCACTGATCTTTTTCTTCAACTGAGGCATAATTTTCATATAGAAAATTCTTAAATCTTAATGATATAATCTGATGAATATTTGTTGATCTAAATATCCACACAAGGCTTTCCAGAGTGAAGTATATAACACTTCATCCTTCTGATTCTTCTCCTTTTCTATGTCAAAAAATAGCCATCAGCTCCAAAGGTAACTAAACTTAAGTACAAAGTGCCCCAAACTACTTTTGTCTACTGTCAAACTTCACAAAGTTTTTATTTTATTTTAGTTATAAAATGGTGTGTGTACGTCTGTGTGTATGGTGTACAAGTGTGTGGTGTATGTCCATGTGTGTGGTGTATACACCAGTGTACATGTGGAAGCAGAAGGACAGCCTGTGTCCTGCTCAACATAGTCCCTTGAGACCAGCATCTCTCACTGAACCTAGAGCTAGGCTGGCACCCAGCAAGCCACAGCCATCCTCCTGTCCCTGTCCATTCAAACACTGGGGCTATGGGCACATAGCCACACCCAGCTTTTTACAGGGGAGCAGGAGATTCGACCAAATGTCCTCATCTTTGTGCAGCAAGTGCCTTACATGCCGATCCCTCTCCCCAACTCTGGTCTTTGTCTAAGTTTTGTCAGTGGCTTCTTTTGCTCAATGCGCTGATTTTGACTTTCATCTAAATTACTTCATGAACTACAATCTTTTTTATCTGCATCTGCTACAGGGTGTGTGTCTTGAATCCTCTGGCTGCATTGTAGTGTGTCTACTGGTCTGCTGTTCTGAACACAAGCACTGCACCAAGTTCTTAGAGAACATATGAACTAATTTATCTTGAACACCTACAGAGGTGTAGAATTAATTTCTGGAGCCAAGGAATGCATGTTTTAAGGCTTTTAGGAAATTTCCGGACCATTTCCCTAGAGTTTTTGTACCATTTTTCAATCCTAAATCAATAAATCAGGGTTCTAGTTGCTCTCCACAGCAACTAAAATATATTAATATATTCTAAATTCTCATTGGGATAGAAGCTAAGAGATGGTCAGTTTAGAATTTTTCTTGCTGTTCTTATTTTTTATAATTATAAAATAAATGTTGGAAAGTTTATTAGAAGTAGAGTAAAAGAAAAGGAATCCCACATAGACTTTTATTTTTGACACAAATTCACGGAAAGTTACATATGGCTATTAAATTCTCTCAGGCATGTCCAACCTTCTCCCATTGACCCCCCTAGAGACCTAATTAAGTGCCCAGCCGGAAGAGCTGCTGCCCTTTGCAGCAGGCATGACGCGCAGTTCCAAAAGGACAGAGTTGTCAAGTCTGTAGAGCTGCCAGCTCCTCCGTCCAAAATTCAGGTTGATATTCAGTTGATAAAGCTAATCAACATTTTCCTCTAGTGCTGAAGAAATCTCCCAGCCTCCCAGAGATGCCAGAGGCAATAGGCTGGGCAGCTTCCAATTTCCGTGTCAGAAACTGGGGCCACATCACTTGGTAGAGATTGAGAAGCATCTTTTACATTGGTTCCTAAGTGCTAACGTGCAATAACCCAGATGTCTACACCATAGCTTTATCATAAACATTCTGTGCTATCAGAAAAATAGAAAAGCTGTATCATGGGCCTCATTTAAGTAGTTGTAAGCAGTCTTACATTCTCTTAGCTTAGGTGGAGGTACACTTGTGGGAAGATCATGCACACATGATCGTGGTTTTGAGATCGGCTTACTCACCTCATTCTCCTCTACTCCAAAACTCAACAGCATCAAAGTGTGGTTTATGATCAACATGTCTGTAGGATCAAAGGTCTCTTCAGCACAAAGGCACTAAAATAGGTGCAGTACCCCACCCCCTCATGCACCTCCCACCCCCTCAAGCACCTCCCACCCCCTCACACACCTCCCTTGGGCAGGATAACTTCTATTGTATTCTTTTTGACTCAAACACTGCATCCTTACTACTCAAGCATTATAAAAAAACATGAGACAGCATGAGCAAGGCTTTTAAGTGTTTTTATTTCCTTCCAGTACACTTGATATTTAAGCCTCTTTTGCACTTCAGCCAATTGCAGAGCACAGAGTGCACCATTCCCACAATGATGGACAGAGCACAGTACTGAGCATCAGCATGTTCACTTTCTCAAAATGATTTCTTTCAACTCTGCACTTTTTCAACGATGAATAGACAGAAGAAGAAAGTTAAACAAATGACCCCAAAAGAATAATTTGAAGTCCATTATTTATAGTGTGTTTCTATGGTAACAGAATTTTACAAATGAGGTTACAAAATTGACCAAAATGTACCTCAGAAAGCAGGTTCTTCAGTTGACCAGTTTAAAAGTCTAGCCTGCCCAGTCCCACGTTGGTGTTATCAAGTCTCTGCTTTGCTTCATTGCCTCTCTTGGAGCGATGAGAAAAGAAACAACAAGCACCATGAATGAGGTTGAAAATACTGCCTGAATTGGTAGGAAACGAAATAGTGAGGAGGTCCTTAAAATTCATCATTTCCATAAAGCTGAAAAATGTAATTCAGCCGGATGTGGCAGCACACGCATTTAATCTTAGCACTTGGGAGGCAGAGGCAGGCAGAGCTCGGTGAGTTCAAGGCCAGCCTGGTCTACAGAGTGAGTTCCAGGCCAGCTAGGGATACAGGAAGACCCTGTCTCAAAAAGACAAAAAAAAAATAATTCAGCATTTATTAATATTTGCTAATTCTGTGTTAACTACAAAAGCTCTCGTTCACACTATGCTCATTTAATATGCCATTGACTACTGCAAAACTCTATGAAAATCTTCCAAGATGGGGCTGGAGCAATGGCTCAGTGGCTATAACCACATACTGCTCTTGCAGAGAACCAGAGACTGGTATCTGGCACCCGAATTGGACAGCTCACAGCTAGCTGCCTGTTCCTGCTGGGTCTGACTATCTCTCTTCTGGCCTTCACAGGCACCTATACTCACATGTACACAACACACACCACACACACACACACACACAAATTAAAATAGAATCTTTAAAAAAATCAACACCAGATAGAAGAGTATTTTACTTTTTTTCTTTTTTTTTAAACTTTTAAAAAATTTTTTGTGTATGAATGTACTGTCTGCATGTAGGTTGGTGCACTCATGTTATGCAATGCCGCAGAGGTCAGAAGAGGGTGTCGGATTCCCCTGGAACTGGAGTTAAAGACAGTTACCAGCCATCATGTAGGTGCTGGGAATCGAACCCTGGTCCTCTGCAAAAACAGTCAGTGCTCTTAACCGCTGAGCCATCTCTCCAGCCCCAGAAGAGTATTTTACTTTTAAAATAGTATCTTGGCCAGGTGTGGTGGCACACGCTTTTAATCCTAGCTCTGGGGAGGAAGAGGCAGGCATATCTTTGTGAGTTCAAGGCCAGCCTGGTCTACAAAGTGAGTTCCAGGACAGCTGGGGCTACAGGGAGACCCTGTCTCAAAAAAGAAAATAAAAAGACCCCAAAAACGATATCTTAGAGTTATTATGCAGGTTTGTTACTGAAGATTTAAGATACAATTGGGGTTTACTTTAAACAGCGGCTTGGGTTTCCAGTTGACTGGCAACTTAATTTGGGAGTCAATATTGTTATCTTTAAGGTCAATAACAAGAAGATGTAGCTTTCTAGAGTCACCCATCCAAACAGTCTTTCTTTCAACAAAACATTGGTGAACACTTACCCATTTTAAAGTGGGTCCAGAAGTAAATATTTTCTGAATAGTGAATTACATACGTTCTTTTGTTTGAAAGTCTCCTTGATTTAAATCTCTTGGTAAGATTTCTGTCTAGCTTTGCTGTGCATTGAACCCAGGGCTTTGCATATGTTCAGTAATCACTCTGCTGCTGAGCAATAACCCTGAGAATCTTATTTTTTCAGACAGGTTCCCACTGAGTTACCTTGCTGCCCTTGAATGAGTTCTATAGCCCAGTCAGGTCATGAATTTACAATCCTCCTGCCTCAGCTGTCCAAATAGCTAGGATCATAAGCTTGGAATCTTCTACCTGGCTTTACAAAGATATTAAAGTATATAAATAAAATATCACCCATAAATTCAGTTTTCCTGAGATGAAGTATAACTATGTACAAATTTAGTCCTTGTAAATAGGCCCAAGAGAAACCCAGGTGTGTCATCATCACTTCAGCAAAGCCATATAAACCCCATTGTCTGATCCATGTCCCTCTGCTTGCCCCTTCAGTAGGTAGCTGTCTAAACACTGCTTTGAAGCTCTGTGGCTGTATCAAAGAAGCATGCTTCTGGTAGGGTGAGGATAGCCAAAGGACGCCTGGGAACGGAAAGAGCACTGCACTGCTTTCTTTACGGCATCTGCTGTAGACATAGGACCTGAGGGAGCCTTGGGATGCCTTGGGATGCCTTGGGCTCCAGATGGCTCTCAGGACAGACTCACTCCATTGACTTCCCGTGGCTTCCTACAGAACATGAAAGAATCAAACAGTCATAAAATTGAAGATAATCAGAATAACCAGAGACATTGATCTGAAACAAGGGTGTTTTTCTGAGGCACTCATTAATAATAGAAACCATTCAACTTTTTTTTTCACAATTACAGCCTTAGGAGGAGAACCTCAGAGACTTTGCTAAAGATTTTGTTTTTGCTTAAGATATTGAAGATCAATAAATGAGAAGGTTGTCAACAAATACAACAGCAAGAGGGTAATTCAGTGCTTCCTAACTGATACATGATGAATGTGTCACAGCAGTAATAAGCTACATGGACCTTTTAAGTCATTATTATTCTCTTGTTTTCCCCTTCAAGTCGTCATTTAGAAAGTTTTCTTCTGATCATTCTGCTTATACAAAGTCATCAAATAGCAAGTGAATATAGGAGAAAAATCATATAATAAAACAAATGTGAATATAACAGCCAATCTATTTTAGTCTTGGGGTAAGGAGTTAAAGTCAGACTGAGAATTAAGAAGTTTGGTGGTCAGATATTAAGTAAATTTTGTAACTAGACTCTGAATCATTTGAGGAAATATACTTTATGCATCTGTAGTTTATTGACTTTTACATGGAAAATTTCTAAGAGAGATATTAGGAAATAGGTGAAGTAAACATTGTTAAACACATGTGTGACAGGCTTCATCTGATTCCTTACAATCATGAAAGCTGTTCATATGTCCAATGTGCTCTTGTAGCCATGACTACTGATAAAACATCATGCTTCTAATACCTGGCACAGTGGCCAACCTGTGGTGACTATTCAAGACCATTGAAGGATAAGAGTGGGCCAGTTACATTTTCTCAAGCATCCAAAGCTAACTAGTGATGATTTAAGCATGAAACAAATAAATTAAAGACTGTCATCCTGGTTAGTTTTTATTCTTATTTTTTATTTTTATTTGTTTTTTTAATTTTATTTATTTCTGTATGTGTGTGAATGTACTGTCTGCATGCAAGTTTGTACACCCATGTCCTGCAATGCCGTGGAGCTCAGAAAAGGTCTCAGATTCCCCTGGAACTGGAGTTCTCCTGGAACTGGAGTTTCAGACGGTTCTCGGCTGCCATGTGGGTGCTGGGGATCGAACCCGGGTCCTCTGTAAGAGCAGTCGGCGCTCTTAACCGCTAGGCCATCTCTTCAGCCCCTAGTTTTTATTCTTAACTTGAGACAACCTTGAGTCACTTGGGAAGATGGAACCTCACCTGAAGAATTTCCTAGATCACATTGCCCTGTGGTCATGTTTGTGAGAGATTGTCTTGATTGATGATTGATATGAGAGGACCCAGCTCACTGTGGGCAACACCATTCCTCCACATATCCTGCTTCAGTTCCTACTTGAGTGCCTGTCTTGACTTCCCTCAATGATTGATTGTGATCAGGACATATAAACCAAATAAACCTTTTCTTCTCCAAGTTCTTTTGGTCACATTGTCAGTTTCAGCAACAGAAAGCAAACTAGAACAGATATCAAGTAGCACACAGACCCTTGAACAGAACGGAGAAGACAGTCCAGCTTAGAACACACACATCTCTAAAGTCATAACACCAGATGGATCCTTTGGAAACACCTCGGCACCAATGCCAGACACATAAACGTCTCCTCTCTACAGCCTCCCTCTGGTCCCTCTCTCCTGTTTGGATGCCACCCCCCAGCATGGTTATCCTTTCTGTAATTTGAACCCTAATGCAATAGAGTCTTGAAGCCCACATAGTCATCTTCTTTTTTTAAATTTTTTAATATTTTATTTATTAATTTATTTATGTGTATGAATATATTGTCTGCATGCAGGTTTGTGCACCCGTGTCGTGCAATGCCACAGAGGTCAGAAGAGGGCGTCGGATTCCCCTGGAACTGGAGTTCTCCTGGAATTGGAGTTACAGACGGTTCTAAGCCTCCACGTGGGTGCTGGAAATCGAACCTGGGTCCTCTGTAAGAGGAGTCAGTGCTCTTAACCGCTAGGCCATCTCTCCAGCCCTGTCATCTTCATTGATACAATGTGTTCTTGGCTTCCCACTCAGTGCTTTCATTCCAGAAGATTCTTTAGCTATCCTAAGAGTTTATAAGACTGGGTGGACCAAAGAGAAGAACAGAGGCCAGGTTCTCCAGGAACACATGCTCAAGATTCAGCTTAATTCACCATATACATTTTTAAAGCCATAGGATCTATTTCACAGTCCCTACAGTATGAGAATAGCCATGGGTGCCTTTTTATGCTTTTTTTCCACAGTGCTCCACATAGGAAGGCTGAGAACCAGTGGGTTCCTGATAACACAACTCTGCTTTCTTACACCCAACAGTGAATGCTTAGGATATGAAGGCCATGTGCCTGTGCACATCTCCTCTCGCTTCAGATACCAGGACATAGTGAGCTACTTGCTCCACAGTGATCTGGAAGTTAAGCCTCATGTTGCTAACATCTATGGTGACACCCCTCTGCACCTGTGAGTCTGACCTCTCATTCCCCAGCTCCTGCTAGCTTCCTCTTATTTAACACACTCTTTTCTTCCAATCCAGGGCATGCTACAATGGCAAGTTTGAAGTTGTAAAGGAAATTGTTCAACTATCAGGATCTGAAAATCTGACTAAAGAAAACATCTTCAAGCCGGGCGTGGTGGCGCACGCCCTTAATCCTAGCGCTTGGGAGGCAGAGACAGGCGGATCTTTGTGAGTTCAAGGCCAGCCTGGTCTACAGAATGAGTTCCAGGACAGCTGGGGCTACAGGGAGACCCTGTCTCGAAAAGACCAAAAAAAAAAAAAAAAGAAGAAGAAAACATCTTCAGTGAAACAGCTTTTCACAGGTAAAATCATCTTTATGCGCACTAGCCACTTAGGTTGGCTGACACCCTGCAGCACTCAAAGTTGTGTACACAAAGCCATAACAAATAGTGGCAGATGTCGCAATCAGAATGAGCATGGAGGTGGGGCAGAGGACCAGGAGGCTGAGGTAGATGCAGGGAAGAGAAGGTGGAGGCAGATGCTGCCGTCAGCACGACAGATGGGGCTGCAGCCAGATGCTGTATTCCTGGCCCCAGCCACAAAGACAAGGAATGATGTTGCCAAGGCAACAAGCCTGTCAACATCTGTAAGCATATTGCTCCTATTCTCTCTGTGGAGAGACAAGATCCTCTTTACTCTGTGGAAAGCTGCCAAAAGGGGCTGCGCCTGTAATCCTCCTCCAACAGGAATCTCATTACTGGGACTCATCAGCATCAAATATGACACTTTATCCCCCACTATCTTAAACCTTATGTGCAGATGTGTCTACCTAAGTTATCCATCTGTCAGCCTGTAAAAGCCTAGTTGGATGGTTTTGAGACACTAAGACTTAGCTCTTTCCTAGGAAGCCATAAGAGTCCTTTCCAGTGTGCTCTTGGAAAGTATTCTGCAGGAACAGCTGGGATTGGAAAAGATACACCTAAACTAAATAATTAAATGAAGAAAGGCTGCTAATGTCTCAGAGCCTCGTCAGCTCCTAAAATGTCCAAAGGGAAGGTGCTCTACAAACTCTAAAGCCCTCATTTTGGACAGACTGTTGGTTTCCTATAAAAAAAAGAATGTATGCTCATTTTAGAATAATAAACCTGGACTGTAAGATCATTTCCCTAGATAAGGCATGCTTCTTAGCTAATTTGCAACTTGTAAAAATGTAGTCAAGGCTATTTTGTTCTCTATATAATGTCTGCTTTGTGCTAGTGAATAATAAAAATGAAGACATTTTTTCATGCTAAAGTTAACCTGTCCTTCCATATAAGGCACCGACTCATTAAATTTCACAGGGAATTGCAGAGTTGCTTTTGTTTTCTTTTTAATATTTAATTTATTATTTTTTTATTTTATGTGTATTGCCTTCATGTATGTAAGCACACTCATGTGCAGAGTAGTAAACACACACCTGGCAGTTTGCAACCATTACCTTGTTTAATTGGCATGAATTTTGTGGGTTTTGTTTTGTTTCATTTTGGTTTTTTGACAGCATCTTTCTAGTCCTAGCCTGCCTGAAACTCATTATGTAGATCAAGCCCTGATCACAGAGTTCCACATCCCTCTGCCTCCCCAGGGCTGGGATTAAAGGCATGTACCACCACACCTGGATAATTTGCATAAATTTTTGAAAGTTGAAGAGAACCAAAGTTCAGGGAAGCTAAGTCACATACCACCTAAGTCACATACCATCTAGAGAGTTTCTTCTCTCTAGAAGTTTATGTGTCAAATGTCTGTCTAACTCAGAATCCTGAGCTTTCTACATATCTTCTTAGAGCTGGCACTTATCAACTAGTTTTGTTGCCTTATAGACAGGAACTGGAACCGTCATCAGAGGGTGACTGACGCCTTCAGAAGTTCATCTTTAGGACATTTGTGAAGAGAGAATGTATCAGTCTACCTGGTTTGTTTTGTATTGATCTGTGCCCACTGGGAGTAACTGATTAACATCTCTTATACTAGTGGCTTTAATCACGTACTTACAAAAGGAACTGTTCCAATAGGAATTCACTCAGTGCATGCTTATTTTGTACACAGCATAGGACTTTGTACATACCAACCACTGGATTCAGCTCTGTTCCTATTTTTATTTTTTTCATAATTTTTATTGAACTTTTGTGCCTTTCATACAACATTTCTTAATCAAATCTAGACCCATTCCCCTTCCATGCCCCCCACCCCACCAGAGCTCATGCATTCTACCATACAGGTTTGTATCTTTTTCTGTCTTTATTAAAGTTTTCGATGCAGAAGCTTACTATTTTGGGTAGAAGTTTACTGTTTCAATCAGTTCTTTGAGTCTTTTTTGTTGTTGTTCCCTTTAATTTTATATTACCCTGGAAAGACTCAGAAAAATATGCAAGACATGTATGGCAGAATCCAGGGACTCAGATGGGGTGGGGGGCATGGAAAGGGAAGTGACTAAATTCGATTGAAAAATGATGTATGATTTATGGAAAAAGTTTAATAACAAAAAAGGTGAATTGTTAAACATGTTTTAGAATTAACCTATTTTTATGTCAGGATGTCTTAGTTACTTGTCTTGCTTCTGTAACCAAGAGAAGAAGCAACTAGAGGAGGGAGAGATTGTCTCATGTCACAGGCTGAGGGGAACCCATCCCTCATGGCAGGGGACATGTGGTGCTGGAGGACCAGGCAGCCACAGTCAGGAAACAGAGATGAGTGCGGACACTCAGCTGTCTTCCTCCTTTCCCCTTTTTTTTTACTCAATGGAGAACCAGTGCTGTAGCTAAAATTCCTTCTGAGAGGTGCACACAACATCTGGACCCTCTCCTTCCCTTGATCCTATTACAAGCAGAAGTACAATTTCACCAAACTACACTCTGGGAAACCAGTGAGTTTACTGGGCTTACTTACAGAGCAAGTTTACTTTCAGGAGTGTGGGTGCTCCCTTAGGCCACACTAGCACTGGCAAGTCTCCACATGGATCATGACTTCCCAACAGCTGTGCAAAATATCCAGAGAGCTTCCCTGTGGCCCCTTCAGCTTTTGTACCTTTAGCCCTTTCCCCATGGTGGGGAAGTATGGCTGACTCTCCCTTTACTGCCTTTCATGCCGGCTGTAACAGTCAACAACTTTGGCCTAGACAAGGGGGTGCAAAGAAGCTTGGGAAGAAGACACCTGTCCATAGTTTCCTTGTATACATGCAGGTACATATGTATCTTCACATAGATGTATACATGTGTGAATACAAATAAATATCTTAACTTACCATTTCTTGTGTCTAGTTCCTTTTAAAAGGAATAATATAGCAATGTAAAACAAAATGCACCATTAGAAAGACATCATGAGCTTTGCAGGTAAATGGCTGCAGCTAGAAGACATCATGCTGAGTGAAGGAACACAGTCCCAGAAAAACAAACGATGAATAGTATCCCTCATCTGTGGATGCTAGCACCAACCAATTCCCTAATTGTATGGCAAACTGAGCAACATCAATGTGCTCTTATATTGTGAATCCCTTAAAAAAATAAACAAATTTTTTAAATGCACCTTTATATTTATAGTGCTGAAGGTCCTGTTTATCATTTAAATATTTCAAAGTGCTATGATTTATTGAACCAAGTAGGTGATGATTAAGTCACCTAATTATTCAAAAAATAGTTATTAAGGATCTGCCTTGTGTTGTTGGCAGTTAACACATCAAATAATGGGATCCCTTCTCTCTTTCAAGAGCCCCGCTATAATGTCTGAAGACAAGCAGATGTGTATCCATAGCCCTGGTGCAAGTCCCATTGGGCTAAAACAAAAAAAATCCAAGGAGGCAGGGAGCTCTACCTCTGTTCATGAGAAGTTTTCACAGGTGAGAGGGAGGGTGGCAGTGATTTCACTGTGTGATACATGGGTGACATTTCATTAAGAGTGACTTCCTCAAGGCCATCCCAGGAAGAGAAAAATTAAGACAGTGAAATTCCTCTTCCAGAATCAAGTCCCTGCTGTAGCCAGGAATAGAGGTGGGTTTTCCCAATGTTAGATGATGAAGCCTCTTCTCCTCAAAGCTTAAAAGTACAGGAAAAATTTAAAAAAAATGCTGGGTGTGGTGGCACAGGTCTTTAATTCCACCACTCAGGTGGCAGAGGCAGGCAGATCTCTGTGAGTTCAAGGCCAGCCTGGTCTACAGAGTGAGCTATGGGCCAGCTAGTACTAAAGGGAGACCCTGTCTCAAAAACTACAAAAAAAGTACAGGAAAAACCCATCATTTTCTATAAAGAAAAACTATAGGAAAGAGACGGTTATGACACTTACTAGTTAAAAAACAAAATCCAGTTATCATAAGTGGATGTGATTGCTAATTTAGATACACTTCTGGGTATGTCTGTGGGGATTTTCTGGAAAGGCTTAAGGAGGAGGGAAGAACCTTTCTGAATGTGAATGATACTATCCTGTGAGATACAAACGCATAACAGAGGAAGCCAGAGAAAGTGAGCTGAGCACCAAGTGCATCCCCCTCTGCCTCCTGACCACAGAGGTCACCTCACCAGCCTAGCTCCTTCACCCCCCCCACCCCTGGCTGCAGGGCCTTCCCCTCATAATCAGCCAATATCCCACTTACCGGTGAGTCCAAAGAAGCCCTCCTCCCTTCAGCTGCTCTTGTCAAATATTTTGTCGAAACAAGAAAAGCAATTAATACACACCATTTATTTACCTGACACAGTTTTTTTTTCTTCCTATCTCAGCTTTGACAGTAAACAGGGGCAACCAAACACTCTAATTAAGAAGTTCAACAAATCTAGTAGCAAAATTTATCCTTAAACATATTATTTGCAGGGCTGGAGAGATAGCTCAAAGGTTAAGAGCAATGACTGCTCTTGCAGAGGACCTGGATTCGATTCCCAGCACCCACAAGGTGGCTAAGAATCATCTTTAACTCCAGTTCCAGTGGAATCCGACTCCCTCTTCTGACCTCTGCAGCATAGCAGGACATGAGTGCACCTACCTACATGCACACAGTACACTCATGCACATAAAATAATAAATTAAGCTGGGCGTGGTGGCGCACGCCTTTAATCCTAGCACTTGGGAGGCAGAGGCAGGCGGATCTTTGTGAGTTCAAGGCCAGCCTGGTCTACAGAGTGAGTTCCAGGACAGCTGGGGCTACAGGGAGACCCTGTCTCGAAAAGACCAAAAAAGAAAAATTAAAAAATAAGTTTGTACTACCACATTTGGCAGATTCTAACATCTTTAAAAATATATATTATTTGCTTTGTGTCCTAAAATATGTCAATTTTCTGTCTAGATAGAGTTGGCAATGAACATCACCATCTCCAGTTCGTAATGTGATCCCATAAACATGAATTCACTTGAAATTTCCACAGCAGTCCATCTGTCAAGTTATACAGGTGGTCAAACAAGCACTCAAGGTCAGAGATGAGACCTGCTAGTTGCTCTGTGATTTAAACACACAACCAGTGTTTCCTTGGGAAAATGAGAGCCAGGACCCCCTTACCCTTCAGTCATGGAAAGCTGGAGGATGTTTTCCCTAGGCAATAATTTTAGATGGCTACCCCAGTTTGATGAAAGCTTTCTGGACCTGTCTGTGTTACATGACTGATTGTCTTGTACATAATTCCTAGGTTAAAGATGAACTGGTAATGCGGGTGCACTTGATTAAAAGACTAGACCTTTTACACAGCTCCTTGGTTTCACTCCAGTGTGTGCACACATTTTCATTAACCCTTTTAAGCTGTGCTTCCTGGAGTTTCATCACCTCTTCCTTTGCTCTTCTTCTTTCTTTCTCTCCTACATTTTCTGCTACTTTTGTATACACTCCAGTGTCTGGATTGGCCTCAATTAATCAAGTCTGTTCATTTTCTACAGCTCCCATAAAATGGCTTCAATAAGGTGACTTAAAGAAAAGAGATTTATCCTTTCATAGCTAGAGGCTACATGTACACTATCAAGGCACTAAGTGTGGGTGATGTGACCCCTGTGTCTTTCCGTGTTCGCCCATACACCTTTGTCATCTGTGTCCTGATCTCCACTTCCTATGTACAGGCACCGATCTCATCAGGAGATTAGGATCACTCTAATGATTCCATTGTGAATCAACTACCTCTTTGAAGGCATTGTCTGTAAATACTGTCCTATTCTGAGCTCTTGGGAATTAGGACTTCAGCATTTTATTTGGGGAGGGGACAACACTTGATTCATAATGAGAACTTTCTATCTTTCTTATTTTGTGTTTATGCAGTGCTTGTATATGGCAAGAACATTGACCTGGTCAAATTTCTTCTTGATCAGAATGTTGTGAGCATCAATCACCAGGGAAGAGATGGGCAAACAGGTAAAACTACAGTAAGAAGGTCTTAGCTCCAGGTATCTACTGGTTCTCAAGAATGGCTTTGAGTGCAGGGGGAAGAGGACAGTGGGAGTTCCCCGCCCCCATGAAGAGAGGTATTTTATAAGTTAATATAATTAAAAATGAATGGGGAATGAGAATAAGAAGAAGGAAATTGAGCTTTGTTTGCTTTCACTGTTGGGTGACTGCACGTAAACTCAGTGCATCTTTGGTGCCCTGGATCTTGTGTATGTGTACACAGTCTAATTCTGATAACTAAAACTGATTCTTAAAAATTACCATAGATATAGAAATAAAAAAAATGAACCCAACCAAAAACAATACTTGGAAGGTTGCCTAGACTAGAATAGTTGTGTTGTTGAAAGCATTGCTCGCTTTCTTGATATAAAATTAATTCATTATCAAGCATCAAAACCCTTGCTTTCTGTCTCTAGAAACAATGCTATGTAGGGATGACTCCCTTTGGAAATTAAAGTGCCTTTCCCGATTTTCTCCTTTATTCCTTTTGTTCTTTTCCACTACAGGATTACACTCTGCTTGTTACCACGGACACATTCGCCTGGTTCAGTTCCTACTGGATAATGGTGCAGATATGAATCTAGTGGCTTGTGATCCCAGCAGGTCTAGTGGAGAAAAAGATGAGCAGACGTCTTTGATGTGGGCTTATGAAAAAGGTATGTTTTTAATCATTGCATTTCTGCAGTGACACATTGAACTATGTGCATACATTATGTCAATGCATCAATAATTCCTTTGATTGCATGACTTGTACCCTCCCACTTCTTCTGTAGATTGTGTTTGAGTCTCTGGGGACTTGGATCAAAGAGTCCAATAGACCATCCTTAGAGAAAGCAGCCAGGCTGCAGACTGAAGGAATTCTCAACATTAACATTTTGAAAAAGGAATGGGCTGCTGCAATTCTAGGCGCTGGAGAAAGTAGGCTGACATAGATCACAGTAACAGTGTACTTATGGCTGATCTCTGCCTCTTAGAGGGAATTTTGATGTGGATCCAAATTTTCAAAATAAGAGTTTCTAAAGAAATAAAAGGAAGATTAAACTCTGCTAACAATGTTTGTGTTATAAAAATGCAAGGGAAAAATAACACACAAAATACAGCTCTCACCTTAAAAACAGTAAGAGAATTTATTCTGGGGATAATTTTGATTGGCCATGGCCCAGAAATACAAATTTAGGTCCCCCCAAATACCATGGCCCAATATGGTAACCATTTTATGAAGCTTTTAGGGAAGCAAATCGAAGAGAATTATAAATCAAGACACTTTTCAAGTATGATAATGGAAACCTTGGTTAGGTGGGATTCAACAGCCTGGGGAAGTCTGCTGCAGGCCTCAGGGGTTAGCTGATGGCGTTCTTGGTCTTCGGGTTGGTGGAAGCCAACCAAAAGTGATTTGTTCAGACATTCCAAAAGTAGTTTCTTAATAGTCAAAAGAATGTTAGGTCACATACAGAGATGGCAATAAATAACTGTTTAGGGATAAAGATACCCCAAGGTCTTTTAGTTCTAGCATTGCAACATGCTACCGTCTCTACAGTCACCAAAGTTCTAATCAGTCAGTTAGCCTTGTGGAATGTTTAAGGTAGATACTGCTTCTTCCAGAACTTCAGTTAACAAGAGCGGCAATTGGCGATTTGTTTTTCTTCACTGACAATAAGCAGGTAGTAACTTCTATCTCAAAAGGATATGAAAGTCTATGTAAACTGCTTCTATCAGCAGTTTGTCTTAAATATCTAATAACATAATAGGCATTCTGCAACAGTGATGGTGGTAACAGGTCAGAAATGAAGATGTGTGAAAATAGACTCATTTCAAGGCAGAGGTAACTGGAGATAGTCAGAGATGAAACTGCATTTTTGCCAGTGTTGCTTTGATGTGTTGTGTCTTACCAGTGAGGTCCATACATGTGTATGACTAAATAATTTATATTTTTCCAGTGGCATGGGATGCTAAATATTGCCATTAAACTTTATCGTTATTAGTGAATACTAAGTATCAGACATATAAGAAATATTTTGTATGATACAATTTTGTGACTGCATTTTAGTATATTTAAAGTATATAAGGAAACATATTTCCTTTTTTGTTTGCTTATTTGCTTGGTCTTTTGGGAGGTCTTTTTGAGATAAGGTCTCCCTGTAGCTCCAGCTATCTGGAACTAACTATAAGGACCAGGCTGGTCTTGAACTCACAGAGTACCTGCCTGCCTCTACTTCTGCTTCCCAAGTACTGGGATTAAAGGCATGGGCCACCACACCCCACCTCGAAACATATTTCTTATTTTTAAAGTGATAATCCTGAAAACATCATACTGAAAGTCAGAATTGCAAGGCAATGGGATTTCTCAGCTTGCCTGGTTCATATAAAAGGTTTAATGCCTGAAACAGTGTATGAAAAGTCCATCAGTGAAGGAAAAGATGAAGTTCAATGGATGAAAATGGTGAACAGTTGTAAGCCCAGAGACAAAGAGAGAAAATCACACAGGTCTGGAGAATGGATACGGGTGTCACTTTAACACAGACCAGTGACCAGAGCAGTGCCATGAACAGTAAGCACCTGTGTACACCTTATACCCATCCACCCAACAGACTCATACTAAACCCAACCAATACCCCAGAGAAATTCTCCTGCCCCACACCCTGGCTGCCCCACAACCCTCCCTCCCAGTCTCACTCCCAAAGAATGCTCCATCACCTTTTTTCCAATTTATGTGACTGGAATGCTGCGTGCGGGTACTCTACTGTGCGTGGAATCTGTTGGCCGACACTCTGCGAGATCCATCCACCCATCTCTCACAGGCAGTTGTAGACAGTTCATTCATACCCCCAAACAATTCATTCATTCATACCCCCACACAGTTCATTCATACCCCCACATAGCTCATTCATAACCCCCCATAGTTTTGCAGCTCTATCACAATTTTTATTTATGTCATTGGACATTTGCATGTTTCAGTTCAGAGCTTTTAAGAATTCCATGCTACGAGCACTCCCTCATCTGAATGTATTCCTATTAGGTAGCGAGACCTTTTTCTTTGTATTAAATTCTCAGAACCTCTGTACTTAAGTGTCGGTTGGAAAATCTTCCACCGTTGGAAGCCTGGGAGGCCTAAGCTCTTTTTGCTCAGTGCTTGTCACATTTGTTAAAGTGATTCTCAGGCAGCTTTTCTCAAGAAATCTGAGCTTCAGAATAAGACTGTTTGCCAAGCATCAGTCTTCCGGAAGGCAGCTCGGAAATTGCTGCTGCAGCTCTCGTACACAGGGGTTGTCTTTGTTTGGTTTTAGTTGATTGAGAGCGATGGTCGAAATCTAGGTTTATTTATTTTATTTTTTGTGTGTGTTTGTGGAAATCGATTCCTTATAAAACAATGATTCAGGGGCTAGAGAGATGGCTCAGCAGTTAGGAGCACTGGCTGCTCTTGCAGAAGACCCGGGTGTGATTCCCAAGGCCTGTATGGTAGCTAACAACCATCCATAACTCCAGTTCCAGGGGATCCTACACCCTCTTCTCACCTCCACAGGCACTGCATAGCATGGATACATTTACATACATGCAGACAGTACATTCATACACACACACAAAAATAAATAAAGTAGCAAAAAAATATAAACAATGAATCATTGAGTAGCTCTGAGACTTCCTACCAAATGCCAGCAGAGCTAAAGCTCACGGGGGATCGGCCACTCCTTTCTCCAGCACTGGTCATATCTCTCACCTCTATTTGTCCAACTTATGTGCCAGGCACCAGTGTGGATTCCATGATTACAGTGAATTTTAGCAGTGAATGTTAGTACCCAGGAGACAGATGGATGGTTTGCATATGTTCTGGGGCAAACAATGCAGACTGGCAAGATGAAGTTGCTGTTATTTTCTCTCACATTGTTTTCCTGGGTTCTGGGAAGATTGAAATGGCCTTGTTATTACTGTCAACAGTGAGCAGTTCATGTATGCCTTTAAAAAAGAAACGCTTTCTCCCTTGGAAAGGAACTTACCAAATCAATTATGAAGCACTCTAAAAGTCCTCCCTGAGCAATTGACAACGAAGTTGAGGAAGCAGTGATGTCCATTCAGAGTTATGGAACAGAGGGATGCAGAGAGTTTCTTCTTGGTTTTTCAGGTACCCTGATCCATCCCAGCGGAGAGAAACCAGATGGAGATTTCATAAGCAGGGCTCTTTTGGAAAGACACTTCTATCAGGAGGATCCAGCAAGGGGTATCTACAAATGCAGCCTGACACAATGTTATAAATTTACTTAAAACATGAGATTATGTTACAAATTTTTGAGTAACTCAATTGTGAGATCCTCCAGCATGAACTTTGTAGACCACAGCGTTGTGTGGTGATGCCAAAAGTTCAAGTTACCCTCTTTGAACATCTCCTCTTAGACAGCCTTCCTAATCAAACAGTGGGTCTTTCTGGATACTATGTTTCCTAATACTTCTAATCCAGATTTTTAAAGCAACCCAAACCAAGTTTTAGCTAACCTTCATTTTACTATCATGATATAATAAGCCCAGATGTACTTTAGAGTCCTATAATGTCATCTATTCTTTCAGAATACTTTATGAAAAGAGTTGATTCTCCCTGGATCCCTGTGGAAACATGCATGATAAAAAGTTGTCCTTCTAACCCGTAGAGACCAATATCAGTTTGCCAAGATGCTTCCTGGTGACATTGGTTCTGCACAGGAACAGACTAGTTAAGCATCCCTCTTACTCTGTGAGACTGCTGAAAGCTACAATTTTACAGTATTTAGAGTGCTTCCATTGCCCAGGAGCCCCCTTCTTTTTCTCCAATTCCATCTGAAAGGGGAGCTCTAACTGTCTCACTTGGATTTGTTCTGCCCTTTCCCTGGGGCGCAAGGGACTCCTGTGAATCCATTTGAATTGTCCAGAAGAAATAGCCAGCAACCTGCTTATGTTAAAATCCTCTGCCCTAAGCAGCAGTACGGAAAAACCCATTGAAAAGATCTGCACATAATCTTACATCCATTGCATTAAAGATGAAACTGCTGCATTGAAAAGATTGCAGCCAATTAGAATTGAACCCCTAGCTCAATAGCCTGTCTGGCAGTTAGATTTGAAAAGGCTGCCTTTGACGAAGAAAAGAGCTCTTTTATGTCAGGCTGTTTAGGGTCAGAAAATAACCCAAACTAGAAACAGAACTAAAAACTTATTTGCTTTGCCACTGACAGCAGTTAAAGTAATTTACAGAGGCTTCTATCCCAATATCTAATTACCAAGAATACAATATTTATATAGAGCAGAGGTGCCCTAATTCACAATGACAGGAAGCTGGAGTTGGAGAATTAGTGGTAAGTGAGCAAAAACAATAAAAATCAAGACTCTTATTCCATGATATATACTTTGTTCATTCCTTCTGACAAATGTAGTATGGTGTCAATTATTTATAGTAAATATACCATAGTGTAGTCTCTAACAGTAATGAAGTCTCACAGTCATGACTTCTACAGATTTTAGTCAATAAGAAGTAAGTGAGAGATGATGGAGAGGGAAGAGTAGAAGAAAAGGTAGAGGCATGTTGCGAACTTTCACTGGTGGATTGTAAGTTCTCGTGCACAGTCTGTACTTAACTCTAACTTAATTGGCATTTAGATCTGATTAATGAATTTTATCTAGTGTGGCCATTCTGGGAGCAAGGGCTGAGAAATAACTTTAGAGTTTTGATATTTCAAAATATGCTTTGTTTTATTTATTATTTGTTATTTATTTATTTATTTATTTAATATGTATTAGTGCTTTGGCTGCATATATGTAAGTGTACCACATATATGCAATGTCCATGGATGTCAGAAGAAGGGATCAGATGCTCTAGAACTGGAGTTATAGATGTTTGTTAGCCACCATGTGGGTGCTGGAAACTGAACCTGGGCCCTCTGTAAGAGCAGCCAGTGCTCCTAACCACTGAGCCATCTCTCCAGCCCAATGGTTGTTTTTATACTTTCCACATATTTAGCTACTTTGTCTTTGAGATATAAATAATCACACAAGCAATGATTAAAATGGAAAGATTTTATTGTCATTATAGAGAGATGATATTAAAATGTTTTGAAATATAATTATTGTAAGGATCAAAACATACTTAGAGTAGGCACCAATAACTTACATTCATTGTCTATGTAGCATATGAATATATATATATATATATATTGATCCAACCATCATTTAACACATTCATTTCTTTTTTGGTTCTTTGAGGCAGGGTCTCATTCTGTCACCTAGCTAGCCTGGAACTCAAAGCAGTCCTTCTGCTGTCACTCTGCAAGTGCTGGGATACAAGGATGAGCTACCATGCTTACCAAAAATAATTCTTGAAACCAGCAATTTCTTGCTATTATAAAGTATTTCAGACTTAGCTGCTAAGTCGCTCTGGCCCAAACAACTGTCAGCAAAATGCAGCACCACCAAAATTCTGGCTCACTGCCAAGTTTGAGCTTCTATTCATGCATTCTTAAAACCAGGCAGATCTAAGCCCGAACTGCATCCTTATTACTTAATGACCTTGAGCAAGTTATTTAACCTTTCTCAGCTTTCATCTTCACAATTAAATGAGGAAATTAGCAATAGCTTTATAGAATTCTTATGAGAGCTGAGAATCAAATGTGTTTGGAACATAATGGATTCTGAATAAAAATTGTGATTTTCTTATTGTTAAGTACAACAAGGTTATTCAGTTGAATCCATGTAACTTTCACAATTTTTCCTCATTTATCGTATGCTTTGATGTATGGTAAGAAATAATAGAATGGCAAGCAGTGCTTTAGACAACCCCCTTACCACCACCACTGAAAAGTCCCTGCCAACACCGTTAGACAAAACTGGCAGATAGAAAGGCATGCACCATTTTATTATAGTGCTGATATTAATTTCTGGCGTAAATCATACCACTAATTTTTAAGATTTATTTTTTATTTATGTGTACCTGTGTGTGCTGAATGAGTCTACATGCACCACATGTTTGCAGGTGCCTATGGGCCAGAGGAGGACCCTGGGTTTCCTGAAACTGGATTAACAGGCTGTTGTGAGCCTGCATGTAGGTACTCGAAACTGAACTAGATCTTCTGCAAGAGTAGCAAGTGCTTTTAAAGGCTAAGCCATCTCTCCAGCTGCAATAGCACTCACTTTAAAGCCTCAAGACTAAAGCACATGTATCTATTGAAAATACCATTAAAGTAATTTGAAAGCATCATCACATACATATTTGTGTGCCAATATAAAAATGGCATGTGAAAACTGGGGAGGACTTTGTAAGCTTTTTTTTTTTTTTCACTACAGCAAGGTTTTTGTGACTTAGCTCGGGAAGACCATCACCGAGTCCTTGTGTGGCTTCTGACTACCACACTGGCGAATTGCCACTGAGACTTGGATATCTAAACAATATCCAAAAGCCGCAATTTTATGTGACATCCTTGGCCTCATCCATTTGCTTCTTCCGCGTGCCCTTTCTTTTCTGTCACTCCTGCCCTGACTTCACTCTGATGGATTATGACCCGCAAACCAAACAAACACTTTCTCCCCCAAGTTGCTTTTGGTCAAAGTGTTTTAGCAGCAGAAAAGGAAACAGTATAGAAACTTGAACCGGAAATTCTGAGATATGGCGCTGTACCTCACCACGTTGTGGTGCTGTAGGATCGTGGAAACATTTGGAATTGAGGCTGGAACAATCGCTAAGGGCTCAAAGCTTAGTGAGCTACTGTGGGAGCTAGGAAGACAGTGTGGAAGGAAATGCAGAGGACAAAAGCCGGGCTTGTGAAGTTTCAGAGGGAAGGCAGAGCAAGAGCTGGAGGCAAGAAGTTGGAGGCTGCAGCCATGGGGAAATGCAGCTGGCTGTTTGCTCTCTGGCCTGCTCACAGCTCATGTGCACATAGCTTTCTTATTCAGTCTAGGGTCAGATGCCCAGGGAGGGGCACCAGCAGCACTAGTCTGCCCCCCCTAAATCAGTTAAAATGAAAACAGCTTTCCCATGCCAATGTGCTCTAAGTAACTCTCAGATGATTCTAGGCTGTTAAGTTGACGATTAAAGCTAGTGAGGACAGAACTCACATTCAAACAAACAAGAAGATTTTAAAGAATGTCCCAAAGCTCCCATTTTTATACATTGGACTGGCAAATTTTCACTTTGGCCAGAATGTTTTTCTCCTCTCTTTTGACTTAATCAAGTCAGCCTCCTCTTTCAAGCTCAGCATGGAATTTGTCAAGGCGTTCTTCTGGAGCCCCTGTGGACTGCTAAAAGACATCACCAGATGTGTTTCATAATATTTTCTGCTCTTGTCCCTAAAGCTTGACTGAACAAAATTTAAATGGTATATATGGTATAAATAGCTTATGTAATTATTTTCCTTGTTGCTAAATAGCATTCCTATAAGAGTACAGAACAATTCAATTTTAACAATCATCTCTAGCACCTATCGCTGTTCATTAATTTGGCAAAAATGCACTGCCAACCTAGTGTTGCTATCAATGCTATGCCCTGAGCTGAGGTGAGGCAGGGAGCAAGACCTGCAGTGTCTGCATGCCTTGAGGAAGGCTACATTTAGCAGGAAGACACAGACCAAAACCCTGAAAATAAATGAAATGCATGTCATATACTACTAGGTGCTCTAAATAAAATAAGATTAAAGTGCACTTGTGAGCAAAATATTCATAGACACTAAGACTGAATAGTCAGGAAAGGTTTCCTGGGTAGAAGGTGGAACAGCTCTGATGGGCACATGATAAATATTCAAAGAACAAAGGAAAGGGGAAAGGGAATGAGAAGGAGAGAACAGAGGAAGGAGAATGAAACAGCTTTCATTATGCTTGCCAATTCTTACCTTAGCAGGGCTGGAGGCATTTTGGATAGTGACAGAGGAACAGCAAAGTCAAATGGAGGAGGCAGTGAAACTCAAGGCTAAGACACTGCTGGTTTGAGCATGAGAAGTTGAAAGCCAGGAATTTTTTAGCAGGACTTTTCAGAAGGAAGATGAGCTATAGAAAGTCAGGTATGAGGAGGCATTGTTTGATACCACTTGTCAGTGCTTCTGGAACAGAGAGAAAGAGAGAAAGAGAGAAAGAGAGAAAGAGAGAGAGAGAGAGAGAGAGAGAGAGAGAGAGAGAGAGAGACAGAGGAGAACACCACGGTGCACATGTGGAAGTCATACTGCAACATGAGGGAGTTGGTTCCCTCCTTCTACCACCTGGGTTCTGGACACCAAACTCAGATTGTCAGGTTGTTAGGATTGTAATGAATACCTTTTATGCACCAGGCCATCTGAACACCTCTGAGATAATACATGATGGGAATTACAGATACCAAGGCATTAGGAATGTTTTACTATATCATTGCTGCAAAGGTTGGCTCCTCTGAGCTGGGTGTCCAAAAGGCCAGAAATGTGCTTTACTTATCTAGACACAAGGGATATATGAAGTCAGGAATAATTCCCTGGCTTTGGGCTGGAGACATGTTCAGCGGGCAAAGTATTTACTGTGCAAGGCTGATCACCCGTGTTTGATGCCCAGAACCCACATCAAACACATCGGAAAATAATAGGCAGGGTGGTGTGAGCTTGAAACCAAGCACCTGAAGGCTGGAGACAGGTGGGTCCTTGGGGCTTGATGCTTAACCAACCACCCTACTTGGGGAGCTCCAGGCATGTTAGAGACCTTGTCCCTCAAAATAATAAGGGCACCTGAGAAAGGAAAGCCATGGTTGACCTCTGCATTCCACACTCGTGTGTACCTGCACACACAGAGAATTCCCTGGCCTCTGTAATTATTTCTGTGCCTTACTTCATCCATGCACACAAAGGGTCTCCATGTCACAAAGTCAGCCAGAAGATGCCACCGCTGATGCCATTCCCACTAACCTCCATTCCTAGTTCTTAGCATAATTCTCAGGAAAGGGAAGAAACTAGCATTCATTGCCTCTAAGTGAACCAGCAAGGGTGGAAGAAGGAATTACCTTGCTTATTTCTGAGGTTGGAGAGATGTGCCGGTGGCTACGAGCACTGACTGCTCTTGCAGAAGATCCAGGATCTGTGCCCAGCACCCACATGACAACTAGCAACCCTTGTAACTCCAGTTTTCAAGACTGTGGGGGAAAATCATACCCAAAGCAAAGGAACTGGGGAAGACAAGAAAGTGTGCATGGGGGGTCCAGAGGATTGCAGGAGTGGAGAAGACTTTGTGCTGGCCAGGAAGTCCTATTTGTCAGAGCCCTCCATGTGCTCTAGTAACTGACACTCTGAGACTGCAAATTGTTATTATAGCTGGATTAAGCTAATCACATAGCCACCTACAGTTTGTTTAAATACTTGGAGGCAGATACTAAATTCTTAGATATCAGAAATTCTTTGATTTAATTAGTGGAAGTTTGAATATCTATGGACGTATTCCATTAGAGTACCTTACTTATCTACATATCTTTCATCAGGAGTTTGGCTTAGCTAATCCATTCATAGATCCTGACAAATGTTTCTGTTCAATTCCTTTTGGCTCAGAGTTGGGGAGCTGGGTGGGTCCTCATGGTTTGGGGTTCTGTTTCCTGCATGTTAATGGCTTGTCAGAGCACTTCAAGCCCAGGAGCTTCTCCATATACTGGTGCTTTAACCACTGTCAGCAGGAGATGGGAAATGAGGCAGAGACACCGTGCAGAGCCAAGCAGGCCTCCTGGCATTTCCCTGGCAGCCTCTGGCCGATTACCAGCCAGAACCCAGGCACTCATTAGGCTCTTGATGAAAAGCATCCCAAAGAAAATGCCAGCAAATCGTGCCACTGCACTGGCAGGAAATTAAAACTGCTCAGAGCAAGTGGAGCCATGAGAGCTGTTACAGTGAGAAGGGACACCAAGGGTGCCGTCAGGACGGCACAGAGCTTGGGACGCTCGGTATGACTGCTGCTGTGCTAAGGAAAGCCTGAGGTTCTCTGTCTGTCAGGAGAGTCAGTTAACAAAGGGACAGAGACAGGTCCGGTAGGGTGCTCTGTGAATTAATCTCTTAATCTCTACTGTGCCTGAAACTGTCCCTATAGGATGTTCATCCCAGGAAAAACAGGAATAATGTAAAACATTTTATTGTTTTTTTTTTTTTTTTGGTTTGTTAGTTTGTTTTGTTTTCTGAATATAAATCCTTAAAGATCAAGTAAAAGAAGGATTCCAAAAGGCCCACAGGGTGGTGGAGGAAAGAATAAAGCACAGGACCTGTGCAGTCAGCCAGCAGTGTTGAGGGATGCTTTGAATCCAAGGGCATTTCTCTTTTGAAACACCTGCTTATATCCTGAGGCTGAAATGACCATAGAGATAAAGGGATGCTTGTGGAAGATGCTGCTGATCAGGAGCCAGTACAGTGGGATTTGCATGAAACAGTGCGGGAGGAAATTAAGGGCCCAGGGATATGGAGGGTGAAGTCCTGGAACCTGTAAGAACACTGCCTTGGTACTAGATGACAGAAGAGAGATGACTGTCTTGTTTTATCCCACTGAGCCCCTGAAATCCCAAAGGTCTTTAAGTGGAAACACAAAAAGGCAGAAGTGTAGGTCAGTGTGGTATGAAGAGGACCACTGCTGGCTTCCAGCATCTGGGACAGGGTCTGCAAGGCAGGAATAGGTCCGCTCTAAGAGCCAGGAAGAAAGGGTCAGGAAACTGATCACATCTGGGCTTCTATAAAGAAATGTAAGCCTGCTGTCACTTAGATCTGAGACCACAGAAAATCCTACCAGTGTCTGAACCTTCAGAACTATGAGACGATAAACTTAATTTGTTAGATCACTAATGTCTTGGTAATTAACAAATGTAGGAGCAGAAAATACATAGACCTTTTAGATTATCAAATTGGAAAGGAAGTTTTCAAGTTCATTTACAAGTCTTGAAGCAACATAAACCTCCCTTCAAGTTGTTGGTCAGGGTAGCTTGAGAGACTCCCAAAATAGCGCAGAATATTGCCATAGCCCTTGATTTCCTCCCAGAAGTTGAAGGTAAGAACTTATTGCTGAAGATAAGATATAATTCAGACATAGAACTTGGAGCAATGGAGCAGGAACTGACCTGGAAGCCTTCTCTCTGAAGACTAGCTCTCGTAGTTCTAGAGGATACTATGCAAGCTGCCAAGGGAGAAGATCAGTCAATGATCCCATACTAGCTTTAAAGCCTAATGATTAATATCCATAACAATGACTGGCACAGCAAACTATTCTGCTTGGTAGTGGCTTTGTACTAAGCCAATGCTAACTCTCAGGTATCTCTTGAATAGAAAAATGTTTATGTTTCTTCACTTCCTTAAGTTAGCCATTTTTACAACAGGTTCGATTGCATTTCACAAGGCTCTGGGCAAGATCTTTAAGGTTGACTGTTTTCCTCTTTTATAAATTAGTTTCAGTAGATTATTTTTATAGTGAAAGCATAAAATAATGTCAAAGTTTAATTCTATTGAAAATCAATGGTTTTCTCTGAAGAGCATTTAACATATTTCGGTTTTCACAATAACAAGTACCCACTGCAGTTAATAAGCCCCAGAATGTTGGTGGTATTATATAATGGAAATGTGTCTCTCAGCCCTATGACATTCCAGGACTGATGGCAATGATGAGAAGACAGCTTTCCAGAACCCCTAGCACTTGAGAGACCTAGGCAAGCAGGTAGAAGCTGGGTAGAGTAAAGGCTGCCTGTTTCCTCAAGTGCAGATCTGGAAGTGACATCATTCTTGCCTGTGTTCCCTTTAAATATGTCACAAGGCCACAGTCAGGTGTAAGGACCTTATTTGCTGAATAAATCAAGTCCAAAGTGAGAACCATTCCTTTTGTGTTTTCATGAAGGACATGATGCCAACGTCACCATCCTGAAGCACTACAAGAGACCCCAGGATGAGCTGCTCTATAATGAATATTCCCAGCCTGGAGGAGGTACTTCCAACAGTAAACCCCTGTTTGTGTTACTATCCCTCTGGGTCAGGAAAAGGGGACACTGTCTAAGTGATGAGCCTTATTTCTAGAAAGATGGTATCTAGGTGATGCTAAAAAATAGTGTCTATCACCATCAAACTTTCCTTCCTCCAAATCTACATTCTTTGGATAAAATGGCCATGAGGCTCATAGAAGATTAGGAAGGCCTGGGACAGGCTGGAACAGGCATTTTCCATATAAGTAAATTTCTAAGTCAGGGAAAGAGAACACATAACCAGACACAAATTACATCTGCGGGAGTCTGCTAAAAATGGCATCATCACATCTTTTTATGCACTTTTTAGAGAAACATTTGTAATATAGTTTCAGCAGTCGGAATAGTATTTGAACCTTAGCCTGTAGTTTTCCTTGACTTCATATCCTGTCTCATTTTTATAATGTTGAACATTAAAAAGAAAGAAATGATGCTACTTTCAACTCTGTTATGTAATTTATTTCTAGATGGTTCCTATGTGTCTGTTCCATCCCCGTTGGGGAAGATTAAAAGCATGACAAAAGGTATTTATAAATAGGATGGCAGCTGTGTTCTATTGCTAAGGATGATTAGTACCTAAATATGGTAACATATTTTGTTTTCACTATGAATGACCAGATTACAAGTACAAGCAATATTAACAGTACACCATTGTTTGCACAATTACCTTATCCTTATGCTCTTTCAGTCCCCAAAGTTATAATGACAGCAGAATTTTCATGAATATTACAAAAAATCAAATTTTCATATAAATGATAAATTACAAATATTAATATTTTTAGAATAGGAAATGGATTTGTCTTAGAGAATTATTCAAAATAATAAGTGACTTTTCAAAATGTCTAGGGAATTTTTTTTGGAATGCATGCCACATGCTAAAATGTATTGAACTGGACTTTAGAAGTGTAAAACAGGATTCCAGGGTAAATTTATATTTAACCACTTGGAATTTGCAGTCTTTTAAAGTAATTTGTGGTTGGGGGGTATTTCCTCAGATTGACTACTATGTTTATTTCCTGTCATTTGATTGGCATCTCCTAGAAGCCCAGTTCATCAATACATATTTGACTTAGCCTATTGATGTAGGTTGAATGGGTTGACGTGATTTCTCAGACTAAGAAACAAAACATGTTGGAAGGTGGCCATGTCTTTCAGCCATGCTGATTGAGATTCAGATTACTAGTAAATGCATGGTCCTGATAACCCTGCAGTCAGTCAAGCAGCTGAGACAGGATTCTGGCTATCATGCTGGTAAAGCAGGGCTAGAGACCATTCACCATAGGTTTTAGTATCCCTAAGTAAGTTGTCAGTTCCAGTTAGGAAATTAAACGGTCCTGGGTAATGGCGTTTTCAGTTGAATACACGAATACATGAGTCCACATCTACCTGTACAATTCCCATCCTCAAGAATAAAGTGAAAATTCCTGTTTGTAGAGAAAGCAGATGTCCTCCTTCTGTGGGCTGGACTCCTTCCCATTTCCAGCTTCAGCTCTCAGAAATTGAGTTCCATGAGATCATTGGCTCAGGTAAGATAAGAAGTTAGAGCTCAGCTTTCATTTGATAAGTTCAAGATATTATATAATATTATGAGAGTATAAGATATACTAATGAATAAGCATTTGTTTATTTCTCATGATTTTAGGTTCTTTGGGGAAAGTCTATAAAGGACAATGCAGGAATAAAATAGTGGCTATAAAATGGTAAGCAAGGAAATGGAAGAAGTTGGGACCTGTGTGCTTGGAATCCAAGCCCAGCACGGCCGGCCCCTTGTGCACATCCAGCTGTTGAGAACTTCCTATTGCCACTGTTCTAGTTATCGAGCCAACACCTACTGTTCGAAGTCAGATGTGGATATGTTCTGCCAAGAAGCGTCCATCCTCTGCCAGCTTAATCACCCCTGTGTGATTCAGTTTGTGGGTGCCTGCCTGGAGGACCCGAGTCAGTTCACCATCATCACGCAGTACATATCAGGAGGCTCACTCTTCTCCCTCCTTCATGAACAGAAGAGGTACTGGGCTCTGGTTCTCATGCACCCTTGGAGTAGGCACTGCAATCACTTTTACAGTATTCCTAAGGATTTATGATTGGCCGAGCCTTCACTTTCTGAAATCTCTCAGTACTAGCAAGCTTGACATTTTATATTAGGCTGGTAATTTATGCATACTTATTATATTTAAAGGAATGAAATAATTCCTTAACATAGCATCAAAGGTAATTAATTTAATTGACAACTAAATATAGTCTTCTAAGAAAGACTAAATTTGGTATACCAAAAAAGTGGAAGTATCTTTGCAAGCTCAGAATAAAATAATCATCAAGGATCGTAGTAATTATTTTTTAAAGGTTTTAAAAGAGAGTGCGTTTATACAAGTGTCACCTGAGTTCATTCCTAAATCTATGCAGCTAGTAGTTAGAAAGTGACTCCATTCAATGACCAATGCCAATACCATTTTTATGTTATTGTGGATTTTGGTATATCACAAATAAATTTGAAAATCAAGTACAATATTTTAAACAAGGCATGTTAAGGATCTAAGCATTTTCAAACATAGTAAAGCTATTTTCCAGGTTGGTTGAATTTTTAGCTTAATCATTAATAGATAAAAATTTGAATCGAATGGCACCAAATAATGGTCAGATGCTCTGCTGTTTTCTATTGAGGGACACAGTGGGCATTGGCTTCAGCCACTTGATCTCCATTCAATCTGTTTTCCATTCTAGACTTCTTGACTTGCAGTCTAAACTAGTTATTGCAGTAGATGTTGCCAAGGGTATGGAATACCTGCACAACTTGACCCAGCCAATCATACACCATGACCTGAACAGGTACTTAGCTTCCTAAATAATGGCTGTACAGCTAAGAGACTAAGGTGGCCTAGGGATGATATGTTTCAGATTTATCAAAGGAGAAGATTTTCTACTTACTCTGGTGTGAAAGGAGCAGAGGAAGTTTGCTACTGTCTTTCAGGAATAGGAAACTGTAACTGCTTCCAAAAGATCTTCTAAATTGACAATGTCCAGAAAGAAAGTGCTGTCTGCAGCATACAGCCCATGATAGTGCTTCTGGTTTTTATCACCAGGGCTCCCATAAGATGTTTATGAGACTGAAAAGTTCCTATGGCTGAGGATCAGTTTAGCCTTTTTAGTGGAGCTCAACATATTCCTCACATGTGCACGAATGTGCTGATGTAACAAACCCACTATGCTGCCAATCAGACAGAAGTCTAGACATGTGCTTATCTATAGTACACAGCACTTGATAGTTAATAGCTGTGCTTCTGGCTTGGTATTTACCACTCTATTCTTTCTTTTTTTTTTTTTGACTCCTTCGATTTATGACAAAAAAAGTTTACTGTAAAACAACATGGCATGTTCTTCGGACAGCATCCTTGCATATCTTGTATTTATTGTCCTTTACTAGCATCAGAGGCCTGCACTTAGTGATTAAAACATGACATTTAGGCTGGTGCAAGTGCACATACAATGACAAACTCACCTGATAACATATTCACAGAAACTGTCTGCTGTAGCCAATGTGACTAAAGTCCTCTCAGGTCAGTGAGGTCAAACCAAGGAATAATCACATTCACATTAAGAATGTCCTGGGGCTGGAGAGATGGCCTAGCTGTTAAGAGAGCCGACTGCTCTTACAGACGACCCAGGTTCGATCCCCAGCACCCACATGGCGGCCGAGAACCGTCTGAAACTCCAATTCCAGGAGAACTCCAGTTCCAGGGGAATCCGACCTCCGCGGCGTTGCATGACACAGGTGCACAAACTTGCATGCAGACAGTACATTCATACACATACATAAATAAATAAAATTAATTAAAAAATAATTTAAAAAAATAATGTCCTGCATCAGGGCTGGAGAGATGGTTCAGTGGTTTAGAGCACTGGCTGATCTTGTAGAGGACTGGGGTTCAATTTCCAGCACCCACATCGTGGCTAACAACTATCCTTAATTCCAGTTCCAGGGAATCCAACACCCTGTTCTGACTTCCATGGGGATTGCACAACATGGGTGCACTTATACATGTGCAGGCAATACACGCATGCACATGAAATAGAAATAATAAATAAAATATTAAAAGAAAGAATGTCTGGGATCATACAAAATTAGATACTCTGGTGGTCTTAGCCAAAACAATCCTTTCTGTCACTATCTTGGTATTTTTGTTCTAATAAATTCAACCAAACCACAATAGCTTGCTTCCCTAGTATCCATGTGAAAAGGCTTTCATGTGATACAGAAATTTGAAACACAGAATGAAAGTGCTCCCAGAGGTGGAACACCAAGTAATTTGAATTTTTTTTCTTAAAGAATGAGACTTGATTTTGAATACAGTCTTAAACGAAGGCTGAATGTGGGGCTAGAAAACTCTATACAGGTGACCATTTTCCACTGCTAAGGAGTGAGACCCAAAGTCACTCTTGTGGAACCCCACAGATACTTAGACAGTCACTTATCTACCTTCTGAAACAAGCCAGGTTACTGGGCCAATTCCCACTTCATGATTGCCAATAAGATCCATATAGATACTAGATAGCATTCCTTCTGCAAACACACAGTTCTAATTCCACCTAATATGAAGGATTTACTGCATTCAGTCCCTTATCACCAACTATGTGGACATCTGTTGTGTTGAAAGCCTGTTATACTAGGCACACTTCTGTTTGCAAAGTGAAGCCGCCTTATGCCCCAATGTCCCAACTTCCCAGGAGGTTTCACATCATAATAGAGAAGAAAAATACTTACCTGAACATATTTTAAGCTATAAAACAGCTACTTCTATAAAACAAGTAGTGAAATGTTGTACAAATTCCCAGGAAGAATATTAGTTGGGATGAGTTTAGAGACAGCTCCGTGGATGAAGTGACATATGAGCTTGGTCTTAAGGGATGAAAAAATTTTAAAGATCATTCTAGAGTTTAGGGAGAGATTAGAAATTAAAATATTAAGCATCTACAAAGGAACTATGAGTAAACAGAACCAGATGACAGAGATCAGTGCATGCTGAAGATGTACCTTAGCTTTCCTGTAGTCAAGAAGGGGTTCAGGGGATGTTTGAGCTGGAATTTCAAACCTGAAGTTATGTTAAAGGAAGGCTAATCTAGCCCCTAGCAGGATATCAACCAGGCCCAGGATATCACCAGGAACCTGGTGAGACAGTCACAGCAGTAATCTAGATGAGAAGTTAATAAAAACAAACAAGCATAATTGCAGTTTTGGGAAGTAAAACTGAAAAAGAAAAGACAGACATGAAAAGTAGAGATAAAAAGAGCTAATTCAGAGTTGGTAGAACCTAATACTGATAATATGGGACATTGTTTATAATGACTTAGCTTTCAAATGAATGCCATTTCTTCCCCTTAGCTATTATTTCTTGCCTTTGTCTTTCCCCCTAAACATTTATGTTAATAAACATATTTTCTTTGAGTGTTAGTAACAAGATTGAGAGATTTCAATGACAGACAGAATGAGCCAGTGACTTCGTGTGTGGAGAGTCCCTTTGCTGTTCTGTTCTGACCAACTCAAGTGGTATCAGAGCAGACAAGTAGTGCTGTAACTTTCTCCAGGTGCAATTCTTCATTTCCAATGTATACTCTCTTGTCTTGTGAATGAATGCAAGTTGTTACCACCAGTTAGATTGCAGGACCAAAAAATATAAATATTGATTAGATATGAAAATATGGCATTTGTTGTATTACAGCTGCAGGTTTATATTTACCATTTTTGCTATGATCTTACCTACATGCATAAATTCTCAAAAATTTTTTCAAATATTGTGAAACAGGATCAGAGACCTAACTATTGTACTTGTGATTTTCCAACTCTTTTCTCCCTGTCTTTAATCAGGTAGCAGCAATAAAACTGACTTTTTCAGATTAATGCAGCTCTGGTATTGTACATGCTCAAAGGAGCATGTTTCACATGCTAGAAGGCTTACTACAGCTTTTACGGGTATGTAGACAATATTTTCAGGAAGCAACTAAATTTCCACTTTACATAGGCAATGATTCAGGCCCAAATGATTAAATAGCAACTTTCAAGAGAATTCAAGCAAGTACAAGATCAATGTGCAGTAGAAACTTGCTGAGGATGCAGAGCTCAAATGGGACTTTGACAAATAAGCATGGGTCTTTTCAAATATACAAGCCTTTGAATTTCTATAATACCCAGAAAACCCCACTGGAAGAGGCAAATGGAAGAGCTCAGATGCCTGTTTGCCTTTGGGTTGATGTGATTGTTAATTGTTTATATTCTTGTCTTCCCCAGTACTCCAGACTATGGGACTTCCAGGTCAAAGAGCCCGCTTTCTTCCTCTCATGCACCTAAATCAGAGTGTTGTTCCCTGACATGAAGGTGCTCAATTAATGCAGTCCTCAAATAAATTCTTATGATTTATTTTAAAATTTAAATTCAGTATATACTAAGGAGTTCAAGGAAAGAATGGGGAAGGTTTTTTTGCCAGTTAACACAGAAAGATTGGAACAACTTCCATTTCTTTAGTCCCTGCATTGTGAACTGCACTCCACCAATCCTGACCTGGATCTCACCGAATCACACAGCAACCCTGTGGTATTATTTATGTTCCTTATATTGATAAGGAAACTGACTAGAAAAGCTAACCTTAGGCCACCTTTTACCATGATTTTAACACTACATTGTGATGGAGCAAAAAAAGATGTCAGAAGAAAGAGACAGAAAGAATGTCAATCCGATGGGCTTCTGTGAGGGTTTGCTTTGATTGTCAATTTGCACATGTAGAATTGCCTAGCAAGAGTCTTAATGAGGGATTGTCTTCATTCAGTTGGCCTGTAGGCATGACTATGTAGAGATTGTCTCAGTTAAGAAAATCGATGTAGGGGCTGGAGAGATGGCCTAGCGGTTAAGAGCACCGACCGCTCTTACAGAGGACCTGGGTTCGATCCCCAGCACCCACATGGTGGCCGAGAACCGTCCGAAACTCCAATTCCAGGAGAACTCCAGTTCCAGGGGAATCCGACACCCTCTTCTGACCTCCGCGGCATTGCATGACACGGGTGCACAAACCTGCATGCAGACAGTACATTCATACACATACCAAAATAAATAAAATTTAAAAAAAAAAAAAAGAAAATCGATGTAGAAAAACCCAGTTCAGTGTGGGTAGCATCATTCCCTAGGCAGAGGCTCTGGAACGTAAAAGAGCAGGAAATGGAGCTGAGCACAAGCCAGCAAGTGAGCAAGCATTCACTTCTCTCTGCTCTCGACTTTGGATGTGTGACCAGGTGCTTCAAGCTGCTGCCACTGTGACTCTGCAATGACAGACTACCTGGAGCTGTGGGTTGAAATAAACACTTTTATCAGGGTATTTAATCACAAGAGCAGAAATCAAACTCAGACACCACCATACCTCAGAAGACAGAGACAGAACAGGCATTGCTCTTGATGGCTGTCAGCAGTGCTCCCTGTCATACTCTCTGTCCCCTAGTCTCTACGGGACTCATTTTCTGTGATGTAAAGCATCACCTAATGTAGGGAAAAAGGAAGCCACCCATGCCTTCTTTTGTGCTAAATTACCTGCTTGTCTGTTTACACTGAAACCTGGCCTTAAGCCTGTGCATTATCACCCTGTGACACCTTGAGATCAAAGGCACTCATGAGTTCTTGTGCTCATTATGCTAGTACTCATGATCTTATGGAACATGAGGCATGGGATCTGAAACTAGGCCCTGAGATATGATGTTCCTCTGGGTATAAAAACAGAATACTGTGAGTAAAAGGATGAGTCCTTCTTACCATCTGACAGGGACTACCAGCTGTTATTTGTGCATGTAATCTTACTTAGCCCTTGAGGCTTGTGTAGTAGAGACCAGTGGGTTGGATGGCAACCAATCAGGTCACCAATCTGGGAAGCTGGTGTGGACCAATGAGTTGGATGGTGGTCAAGCAGACCACCAACTTGGGAAGCTGGTGTGTGGTTGGAAGGAGACCCTTCAGGTCACCAGCTGTGCTGTGTTGCAAGTGCCCGGGCAGGAATTAGACTGTAGAGTGCCAATCAGGTGACAGTCTGGAAATTAGATGGTAGAGTGCTAATCAGGCAGCAGTCTGGAGGATCCAGGATTGCCATTAGGGCATTGCCTGGTGTCGTTGTTAGATTAGATAGGAGGGCAGTGGAAAGGTTGTCAGTCTTCGGCCCCACTGTTTAGGACAGCTGCATCTCAGAAGTCCTGCCTAGGAACCTGTGGATACTTGTGGAATCACTGATGCTTATTTTGTGAGTCTGTAGTATTAGGTTATAAAAAGCACGAAACCCCAATAAAAGGCACATGAGGCTTAGGTCACTCTAGGAGCATGCTTTACTTCCATGTGGGCCTGCCAGCATGAGCCACCTGCAGACACATGGTGGGACCAGACAGAATGGCAGGGGGCAGAGAGAGGCAGACAGAGAGAGAGAGAGAGAGAGAGAGAGAGCAGGGGCAGAGAGAGAGAGAGAGAGAGAGCATTATAGTGGCTGGGGTCCACCCTTTATACCCATGGGGTGGGGCCTCAGGTAAGTGGGAAGGGGTCAGAGGATTGGCAGCTTCTGGAGGAAGTGGGCACCTGTGTGCCCCTTAGAATTCTGGGAAGCCTGGACCTAACATTCCAGCCTTTTGCTTATGATAAGGAAATGGGGCACTGTCCTAGTTTGTCTTCCATTGCTGTGACAAAACATTCTGACCGACATCAACTTGGGGAGGAAAGGGTTTATTCAGCTTACATCTCCTGGGTCACAGTTCATCACTTAGGGAGCCCAAGGCAGGAACTCAGGGTAGGAACCTGGAGGCAGGAGCTGAAGCACAGGCCATGGAGGAATGCTGTTCACTGGCTTGCTCCTCCTGCTCATGCCCAGCCCGCCTTCTTATACAGTACACAATAACCTGCCCAGGGTGGCACTACTCATTGTGGTCTGGGCCCTCCCACATTGCTTGACCATCAAGACAATACTCCACAGATGTGGCCACAGGCCAATCCAATGGAGCCAATTCCCCAATTGAAGCTCCCTCAACCCAGGTGTGTCAAGTTGACACTAAAGCTATCCAGCACAGGCACTGTTCTCTCTCTTCTGTATCTGCTTCAGAGCTTATCAGGGGTGAAGTCTTAGGGGAACAGCTGTCAGGCTGGAGGGTTAGAATCCGGTTTCCCATTTTGGCTGCTGTGGGTGCTCTGCCCAGTGGGTTTGGTACAGATTGATATAGGCCAGTACTTTTAGTGGACATTTTCTCTGCAACTGAAAAGACAAGCTGGTTGACTCTTATATGAGTATACCAGTGCAGGGACTTCACAGTACCAACAGGGGGCTATGGGTGCATTAGCAATTGGAGGGTCCCTGTCTAGAGTCTGCAGAGGGAAAGAGGACATGTACCCTGGTTTGAGAAATTAGAAAAAGTTTTAGTACACAGAGCTCTAGAATGAGGGCCAGCTTTAATACACAGGGCTTCAGAATGAGAGCCATAACCATGAGAATATAAAAGGTGGTATTTTCTGGCATGGCACACTAAATCTGTCATCTATCTCTGAGATATTTTCTAATGTGACATAGTACATTCCTAACTTGTCACAGTAGGTCTCTCACCTATCTATTTTCTAACATAACACAGTAGATTCCTAACTTGGCACAGTAGGTCTCTCACCTATCTCTCTGATAATAACCTATTTCATTTTCTCTTCTTTAGATTACAGTTTCCTGTTGGGGTGTTTAAAACCACACAGTTAGCTCAGATAAATGAAGTTTGTTTTGGTGTTAAGGTCAGTTGAGTTTCTGGGCCTTAAGGGGTCACTCAGACCTTGCACCTGGCTCTCTTCACCAGTTCCATCTATGTGAGGACAGTCAGGCCTTGCTTGGCCACACCTTCCCTTGGAAGAGTGAGGAGTTTCTCCTCTATATGGACTTTCCTCCTTTGACTGGAAATTGTCAGGACAAAGTTCTTTTAAGTGATTCTTCAAGACTTCCCTGGCGCAGGATGACTGGTGACTCGCTGCCACAGGACATGCACAAAGTTGTAGATGCAGGACCCTAGGACCCAAGTCAACCTCAGAGGGTAGGGGCCAAAATATTGTCCCTTCAAATCTCTCTTGCCAAATCAGATTGGAGCTTTAAGTGTGGGTGCTAAACCTCCAAGAGTTTTGAGTTAATTTGGTACTTTAATTACCATACAACTCCTAAGTAAAGCTTGAACATTGATTTAAGCACTGTTAATAAATTCTTAATTGCTGTGGCAAAAATATTCTGACCAATAATAAAAGCTCATGATAGGAGCCTGGTAGTGGCTGCAGCACAGGCTAGGAAAGGATGCTATTTACTGGCCTGTGTTGCTGGCTCATATTCAGCCTATTGTATACAATATAGAAATATCTGGCCAAGAAAGGCATTGCCCACAATGGGCACAGGCCAGTCCATGAAGGCAATTATTGAGTTTTCCCAGCTCAGGTGTATCAAGTTGACATTAAACCTATGCAGGAAGTCCTACAATTTGTTCTTTAAGGTCCATGAAGGTCATTTAGGTACTCAAAGTACAATGATTTAAACCATGGAAGGCACAAGGTTCTAGCATAAGCCCATGAAACAAGCACAAGATAATAAAGAGGTTAAAACCAGTACCTTCTCAAATGAAGGCCATGTCACTTGTCCCCAGATTTTGAATTATCGCTTTGAAAAGGAAGGGGGGTCATTGTCACATACCAGCAGCTGGCAGATAATACTTAGGGCTCACCCAGATTGGTTACATTTGGACTGTCTGTGTGGTCACCAGAAGTAAAACCTAATTTCTCTTAAAAATATTAAAAGTAACATGTGCAAAGTATAAGAGATATATAAAACAATTTTAGTATGTATGGGTAACTCTATGTCTGTTTCACTTGAGGCTGTAACTAGGTATATAGTACCTGATAGGTGGAACATGATTTCTTGTATATGCCATAATTACATCATAGAATTCTTAAAAGTGAACAGTACTTCATGCATACTCATAAATAAGGTTCTAATAAATTTGGTGATGACGCTTTGCAAAGGTTGTGCTAAGCAGAGGCACATGCATTGTAATCATACAGACAGATCTTAATATGCTGTTTAACAATGTCGTATACATACACACATTTATCCACACATTCCTTTAAGAGATTTTTATCCAAGTGGTTGTATTGAACTGTCATATGCATTGGAAAAAACACCTTTAAAAATATTATTTAAAACATGCAAATCTGATTAATTGTGCTGCCAAGGCTGAGATGATGTCTTGCACCTTTGGTTCTAAAACTATGATCTTATTGAAATACTTTAACAAGTGATGGAAAACAGAATTATATATAATAATTAAAAAGCTTACAATATCAAAGGTACTTAGGCTGTTTCATTGGAGGGAAGAGATTTCAGGGGAAGGAATGTGCCACCGTCCAAGTACCAGAGTATGAATGAGTCCAGGGATTTTTAAAATGGTCTCTGGTCAGAAGGACAGTTACATAGCACAGGAGAAAAAAGAAAAATCTGTTCGTGAATCCATAAGGGTCAAAAAAATCAGGTCTTTAGACATCTGGTAACAAGAAAAAAAAAACGGAAAAGAAAAAATTTTAGTTGTAATACCTGTGGAAACATAATTTGGACAGATAAGAAATAAAACCTTCAGATAAACAGTGCAGAAACCTAGGAACCTGTGTTCAAATCATGCCTTTGGAAAAAAAAAATTTAAGAGGCATGCCAAAAGTAAACTTAATTTTTTGTTTGTGTGCAACATAGAATAAAACAAGTTTGAAATGGCCACTTTGTTTTGACAAAAAACACAGAACATGGACACATGACAGTTACAAAGACACATTGAAGAACGGTTATAACACACAGTCAGGTTTGGACAGACACATGACCTAACTATATCCATTAACTCTGGACAGTGGGAAAATCCCCTTTTATCTAAAGTTGTCCTTTGTTGTCCAGGGCTGTGGACAATTACCACATTTACAAAGAATCACTTAGCATTTAAGACATTTGCTTAGGTGGAAATAGACTGTATGCCCATACTGTGCTTTGCAGTACAGGCTGTTTCCTGGGAAGGCAGGAAAATCTGGTGGCTTGTGCATATTACCTGCTAATTTAATGAGAATAAATTTAGTCAGTGGAAGAATCAAAAGATCCCAGCCAAGTGAAAGGTTACTGCCTGAGAGAAAAACTGGATGTTAGTGAGACAGGGTGTGGTCAGAAGACCTTCTTAATCTCAGATATAAAGGCTTGTATCTAAAGCAGACAAAAAATGGATTTCTGAAATAAAATGGGGTTTATAAAGAAAAAAATGGAAAAATGCCAAAATCTGAACTAATCCCTTAAAATTAGGCAAAGTTTTGTAAACAACAAAAAAAAATTTTTAAAGCCAAATGATGTAAAAATCTCAAACAAAAGCCTGTAAAAATTAACTAGCCATACAAAAGTAAAGAATGAAAATTGTATTTTGAAATTGATGAAAAACCAATAAAATCAAAACTTGGTTACTCTGTATAAACATGTATTAATGCAATTCCAATTGACTTTGTATAATCCAATATAAAACCCAAAAACCAGGGCTGGAGAGATGGCCTAGAGGTTAAGAGCACCGATTGTTCTTGCAGAAGACCCGGGTTCGATCCCCAGCACCCACATGGCGGCGGAGAACCGTCTGAAACTCCAATTCCAGGAGAACTCCAGTTCCAGGGGAATCCGACACCCTCTTCTGACCTCCGCGGCATTGCACGACCATGGGTGCACAAACCTGCATGCAGACAGTACATTCATACACATACGAAATAAATAAATAAATAAATTAATTAATTAATTAATTAAAAAAACCCAAAAACCAAAATTGTGAAAGGATCAGAATATGCCATTAAATAAACTGCAAGAAAATTATAGCATAGAAAAATAGCATTAGTTATTACAAGGTCTGATGTGAATTTAGCCTTTTTGCCATGTGGGCATAATAGAGGGTGTGGTTTAGCACTGCCATGGAAATGGGGGTATGTGCAGACAAAGCCTAAAGATGGCGGCTGAGGAGTGGGCATGGATTAGCACGGTTGCCATAGAAACAGACTGCAGCATGTCTGTTTGAATGTGGGGTGCAGAAAAAATCCGCACCATGGCGGTGCTGGTGTCAGAAAGTGTGTAAGAACTGGGGAGAGGAGAAAGCTGTAGGAAGGAAGTAAAGTTTTTTAGCCTCAGAAGAAAGGGGAACAGCGTGGAGGAAACGAGTCCTCTAATGGGAGGCGGTGTGGAGGACGTACATCCTCTACTGGGAGGCTGGTCAGAGACTCCAGGTCTGGAGTGTCTCTGAGACAGGGCCTACAGGCCTGTGAAGTCAGCATCCTGAAAATCACATCACAGGGGAGGCCAAAACTTGGATCCAGATTCTGTCCCCAGCATTCTGGCAGACAGCAATCTGGATGGAAAAAAATTGGGGGGAACCCTGAGTTTTCCAGCACTCATAGGTCCAAAACAGGGAAGCGGAACAGAAGGCTAAAATGAAGGAAGAATCGGAGGGAAGACAAAGTCAGAGAGGAGGAGGGAGAGGGAGAAGGAGGGAAGCAGGTGAGTGTAGGAGAGCAGAGAGCTGTACCACCTGTGCATGGGAGCACAGTTTGAGGCAGTCTTCGAGCCTCAGTGAGTCCAAAACAATGAAGGCTGAGAGGAGGGGGGAAGTATAAGAGGCAGAAGTGGAGAGAGAAAGAGAAAGGGAGGGAGGAGAAGGGAGGAGGGGAGCAGGAAAGCAGAGTGGTACCTCATCATGAAATGTGGCAGCTGGTTGTCCAAGAAATACTAGGCTGGCAGGTCCAGGGGTTGCAAAAATGTCCGGAGGTCCGTTTCCGGGTGAGAGCTGGCGAGCGCTCCGCCAGATTAAAATGCTGGCGAGCGCTCCGCCAGATTAAAATGCTGGCGAGCGCTCCGCCAGATTAAAATGCTGGCGAGCGCTCCGCCAGATTAAAATGCTGGCGAGCACTACACCTGATCAAAATGTCTCGAACTCGACCAAGTCCTCAAGGCACCAATATTGGGTTATAAAAAGCACGAAACCCCAATAAAAGGCACATGAGGCTTAGGTCACTCTAGGAACATGCTTTACTTCCATGTGGGACTGCCAGCGTGAGCCGCCTGCAGACACGTGGTGGGACAAGACAGCATGGCAGGGGGCAGAGAGAGGCAGACAGAGACAGAGAGAGGGGGAGAGAGAGGGGGAGAGAGAGAGGAGAGAGAGAGAGAGAGAGAGAGAGAGAGAGAGAGAGAGAGAGAGAGAGAGAAAGAGAGAAAGAGAGAAAGAGAGAGAGAGAAGAGGCAGTAAGCCCAGGCTTGCCTAGTACCCGGGGGCTTTGCACTGAGGTGTGAGTCCCACTGCCCAAGCCCTGCCATAAGCAAGAGGGAGCAAAACATCCCCAGCCTAGACCTCAGGGAGACAGAGAGCCCTCACCTGGGCGCGGTTCTCGGTGACAAAGAAGAGCTCAGTGAGGGCACGGTGCAGGGGTAGGAGGATGCCAGGCTGAGTCACGTCCTCAAACAGGCCATATTCCATGTGGGTGAAGAGCTGCCACAGGGGCTTCAAGAGCGTAAGATCACAGAGGTCACTGTGAGAGGAAGCAAGCAGGGGTCAGTTGGTGGAGAGCCAAGCCAGCCCTGGACAGCTGACAGGAACTACCGGTAGGCCCTGCCTCTCCCACCCCATCATAAGACAGCCACACACAGCTCCCCACACTCCTCCATGAAATAATCCTACACACTCATCAACAGTATAGCACTTGGGAGGCAGAGGCAGGTGGATCTCTGTGAGTTCAAGGCCAGCCTGGTCTACAAAGTGAGTTCCAAGCCAGCTGAAACTAAAGGGAGACCCTGTCTCAAAAAGACCAAAAAAAAAAAAAAAA
>VZQC01005623.1:553545-564445 GCA_009823505.1 Rhizomys pruinosus
AAAAAAAATACTGGGTCAAAGGATTAAAGTTTTATGAAATAGTCTTAAATAGGCACAAAACATTAGATCTTTGCCTTGATTAACATTGTAGTGCCACCTGCAGCCAAAGGACAAGTCCACTATTGTTGTCAATGCTCAATAATAAAATTTCCTCTTTTTGCAACTAAAAAAAAAAATAACTTCCCTTCTCAAACCTCTTAAATCCAAGAGAGTGTATTTAAGAACGAGGAGATCGTCCATTTTGCCCAGCCTGTCATGTTGCATAAGTCTGGTCCAATCCATTCACAGACTTCACCTCAGCCACCCCAGTTAGACAGATCTCTGAATCTCACATCTTAGAGGTGAGCTCTAAGACACCACATGCCATGAGAAGTTCTACCTAAGATTGCATGTGTGCTGTTGTTGCAAAAGCATAACTCTCACCTCAAAGGGGTTAAGAGGTAGTTTAATCTGGAGCCAAATATGAGTGACCATGGCCTGGCAACACAGATTTAGATTTCCACAAATACCATGTTCCAGTGTGGTACATTAATAGTTGCATTACGGTTTAATAGTTACAGAACAAAGAAAAGTCATAAATCAAGACACTTCTCAAATACATTGGCGGATACGTTCAGTAGGCAGGTCACGGCAAAGCGTGTGTGTGTGTGGGGGGGTGTCCTACTATAGGTCTCAGGTGCTCTCTGATGGCATTTTGATCGGTGAAATCTGGTGGTCTGCTAAGTTAACATATTTCAAAATGTCTTTTATCTGTTAGTAATGGGATGTTAGGTCAGACACAGAGATGGGAAATGAGTGGCTATTGGGGGGCAGAAATGGCCCAAGATAAAATGTAAATAGCCTCTGAATCTGCAACGTTCCAAACTCTCCACAGTCATTGAAGTATTAATCAGTTCAGTTGATCAACCTTCTGGAAGCTCAGGGAACTTTTGTTCACAGTGCCAAAAAATATTACTGTGTGTTTCACAGAACACAGAAATTTTCAAAATAGGAATTTTATAATGCAAAATTCACTTCAAAATCATATAAAAATAGAATGGTTTTGTGGCATAGTGGTTACTGTGTTGTTTCTTTCCTTAGTCTAACAGCCACAGGTGAACACTCCAGGAGTGCTTTCCCTGTCTGTACCATCTTTCCCTCCCTTGCCTGTGGGCTGCGTGAAGAAATGGTTGCCACCCTTTCCAGTGATTCCCAGCGCTTCCCAGCATCTGGCTGAAGTCACTGGCCTGCAGTCGGCCATTTTCTGGTCGTCAGGAGGCAGACTATTGAAAGCAGACTTTTGAAAATGTCAACAAAAGCTTTTCTTTGTCTGGCCTCACTTCTCTCTGCTCTCATTTCCTGGGAGATTCCATGAATGCCCACTTGGTGACTTGTCGATTTCTTGGGTGGCGAACATTTCAGTCGTGATATTAATGCTGCCTTGTGGCGTCTCTGCCACTCCCACTTCATCGTTTCCAGCCCCTGCTTGCTGCTCTGCATTAATGTTACTGTATTCTTAATATTCTTTAGTTTCGGGACAGTGTGTGTGAGAACCCAGTCAGAATTAATAACGAGGAATGATCTTGGTAGGCGGATAATTCTTTCCTACTGATGAAATGTTCAGGAGTTGGGTATATCTTGAATTTGACCCAGATAAACAGGGAGAACATTGTCATTTCTTTCCTTTGTTGAATACTTTGTTTGTAAATGCTCCCTATAAGCTTGTGGAGAAGGCTAGTATCCAGACTTTGCAAGTCTGGAGATGCAGTAGGAACATGTCTGGTAGTCTGCTTTGATGTGGGTACAATTTCCTGAAAGACCAGTGGACATATGAACAGGTGATGTAGTGTGTGTGTGTGTGTGTGTGTGTGTGTGTGTGTGTGTGCGCGCGCATGCGCGCGCGCTTTGAGAAGTTGGCTTAGTTTAGTATATCATTTATGGTAATAATACCTGCCTTCTTAGATCTACACGATAAAATTAGTAATTATTATCATTATTTTTCTGAAAAAATTATTTCAGTAAAGTCTTTAAATTGCTATACTTTATTTTGTGTGGGGAGGCACATGTGTACAGTACACGAGTGGATGTCAGAAGATAGCTGTGGCAGTCAGTTCACTCCTTCGTGTGGGTCCCGGGATGGAACAACACAGGTCACTCGGGTTGGTGACAGGTGCAGTTCCCAGCTGAGACAGCTCCCTTTTCCTTCTTACTGTTCTTGAATGTCAAGTGCGCCCACTGCGTTCCGTGCTTCTGATGGTTTGGCTCTCTTTTTGACCTTATTACCATGTGTGCTGGTTAGTTTTTGTCAACTTGACACAAACTAGTGTTGTCTGAGAAGAAGGAGCCTCAGTGGAGGAATTACTCCACCAGATTAGCCGCTGGCCATGTCTGGGAGGCATTTTATTAATCACTAATTTATGTAGAAAGGCCCAGCCCACTGAAGGTGTTGCCATCCCCAGGAAAGGGGGGCTGGGTTCCGTAGGAAAAGTAGCTGTGTGGCCAGGGGAGCAAGCCCATAAGCAGTGTTTCTCCACTGCTTCATTTCCTGACCCCAGGTTCCTGCTGGGAGAGCCTGCCCCCAGGACGGACTGCAGTCTGGAAGGGGAAATAAACTCATTCCTCCCCTAGTTATTTTTGTTAGCATTTTATCACAGCAAGAAAGGTAACTAGAGCCCCATGGTTTTGTAAAAGACTAATTGTAAAGTCCTAAGGAATAACTAGGTTTCTATGGAGAAAGGAAAAAGGATTCAAGTCACATTCCCACCCTCATGGAGACCTGGAATCATTTCTCAGTTTAGCTTTGAATCAGGGATTCTTCTGACACTCCCATAGGTGGATGCACATCTGGAACAGAATCTGAAAGAAGCGGAGCCAAGTATCCACAAGGGCGACTCATTATGAAGACCCTTCTTAGTGACTCTTCTCGGGGCCCATCCACACAATGTCATACCCATTCTTGCCTCATCCAGAAGTCATTTGCTAGCAAACTTAATGATGAGGAAAGAGTTGTCAGAAGTACATTCTGTCAGCTGGAAAATGCAAGCAGCAGGAGCTGTGCTTTCCTCGACATTGTGTGGGGACCTGTGGGTATTGTGGGTGTTCATGGATATTGTGTGAGGGGACTCATGGACATTGTGGGGGGCTCATGCAGATTGTATGGGGCCTCATGGAGATTGCTTAGGGCCTCATGGATATTGTATGGGGACTCATGGAGATTGTGTTGACCTCATGGACATTGTGTAGGTCTGATGGACATTGTGTAGGTCTCATGGACATTGTGTGGGCCTCATGGACATTGTGTGGGCCTCATGGACATTGTGTAGGTCTCATGGACATTGTGTGGGCCTCATGGACATTGTGTAAGGATTCATAGACATTGCATGGGGACTTGTGGACATGGTGTGGGGGCTCATGTACATAGTGTAAGACCTTATGGACATTGTGTAGGTCTCATGGATATTTTGTAGGTCTCATGGAGATTGTGCAGGCCTTGTGGACATTTTGTAGGCCTCATGGACATTGTGTAGGCTCACGGACATTGTGTAGGCCTCATTGATGTTGTATGGGGCTCATGGGCATTGTATGGGCTTCATGGATATTGTGTAAGACCTCATGGACACTGTGCGTGGCCTTATGGACTCTGTGTGGGGCCTCTGTGTTGTTTCCTAGCTTCTCTTCTTGATGACCAGCTAGCAGACTCAGCTATACAACTCAATATTCCAGGCTGACATTGAGAAGGTTGTTTCATACCATCTTTAGCACATCTGAAAAGGGAATATCCATGCAAGTGCACTCTCCTGACTCCCAAGAAACAGCCTTGCTCTTCTTCTTCTCATATGTCTTTCCAGTTGTGTTACTTCGCTCTGGTTCAGATTCCTCATGTGCAAACTGGAAAAAATGCAGCCTGTGCATACCTGTTCACAGAGACGCTCTCGTGATGAGCGGTTGGGGCCAGGTCAGCAGTTGATAGAGGTCTACAGAAAATAAGTCCTCCTTGAGCTGGGCGAACGCCTTTAATCCTAGCACTCAGGAGGCAAAGGCAGGCAGATCTTTGTGAGTTCAAGGTCAGCCTGGTCTACAGAGTGAGTTCCAGGACAGCTGGGGCTACAGGGAGACCCTGTCTCAAAAAAAAAAAAAAAAAAAAGACCAAAATAAAAGAAAAAGAAACGAAATCCTCTACAAGAGAAATTTGCAAATAAGCAAAGAAACAAAAAAAGAAACACAGCCCCCACCTTTAAGGAATAAGAGATAGTTTATTCTGGAGCCAAATATGAGTGAGTTATCAGGGTCCAAAGACAGAAATTCACATCATTCCAAATTCTATCTTACAAGGTGGTAGCAGCTTCATTTTTTTCCTACCATAGTCAAATTGACTTTATTCTAGAGATGCTGGGATGGTTCAACATGCATAAGTCCATAAATAAAATAAATCATATAAAAAGATTTAAAGACAAAAGCACACAGTCATCTCAACAGATGTAGAAAAGACTTTTGACAAATTCCACCATGCCTTCATGATAAAAGTCCTAGAGAGAATTCGACTGGAGCAAAGATAGCACAACATAATTAAGACAATATGTGACAAACCCACAGCCAACATCATTCTAAGTGGAGCAAAATCGAAGCATTTGAATTAAAATCAGTACTGTACCAAGGCTGTCCACTGTCTACATAAAGCCATGAGGTATGTTTTGCTCAGGTCATTCCATGTATAAGGTATACAAATATTATGTTGTCCTCAGCCATTCTCCTGCTTGGTTCTCCCTAGTGCTCAAATTGGAAGAATGATTTATTTTTATTTCAAGTGGGTCACTTCATGATAAAGGCTGTGATGAGCTCTGGACAAATTTCATAGCACTTTGATTCTCAAATCTGGAAGCTGGTTCAGTATTCGGGTCATTTGGGCCACTCCTCTAACTTCTGGAATCAGAAATTCTAGAATACATCCTAATAATAATAATATTTTTAAATTTTCTCTAGTAAGAACACTATCTTTGTAATGGAGGAAGTAGGTACCTGAAGTCAGAGAGAACAAGATTTAAAATTTTCTGTCATATTTTTCTCATTTCTACACTGGAAACTAATACCTGATTTGCAGATCACTGCAAGATTTTTCTAAAGTTTCTCTACATAAAATACCAATAAAATTGTTCTTCAAAGGGTTACATCTAAAACCTCAATTAGCTGGATTTCATCATTTCACAATGTCTACACTTATCCAAACATAAAGTTTTATATCATATAATATACAAAATTTTGTTCTAATATATTTTATTTGTCCTAATACTATGCCCTAGTAATGTTGGAGAAAAAAGTAAAAAAACAATCAGTAAACAATGTTATGATGTATTGTGAATAGCTTCAACAAAGACAAAAAGATTTGTGAAATAGGACTACTGAAAAGTTCAAAGGTTAAAGGATAAAAAATAATGAAAGGGGGGCTGGAGAGGTGGCTCAGTGCTTAAGAGCATTTACTCCTCTTACAGAGCACCTAAGTTCAGTTCCCAGTACCCACATGGCATTTACAACTGTCTCTAACTCTAGTTACAAGGGATTCAATGCTCTTTTATGGCTTCTTCAGACAGGAGACACACATACAGTGCACATGCATACAAATAAGCAAAATGAATATAACATAAAATAAAAATAAAGACTAAAAAGAAATAATAAAACAGTCCACTCTCTCTGGAACTGTTGACTTGGACTCTGGTCAATTCTGGCTGTTTCCTTTCATGGGCTGACAGTTTGTCCAGGAGTAACCTTTCGATCCTACTAATGAAGCACAAGCAATTAGATATATAGGTATTTAAGCAGCACTAATAGATATGGTAGGTTACTTTGGCATAGACACATATGTTTGGATGATATGTTAATCCATGAATTACATTTTTCCCCCCTCTCAACCACCTGTGCCCCTTTTCTAAGCCTAGGGAACAATCTGCGGAAAAGGGGGCGTGGTGGAATGTAAAGGCTGCCATTGGGGTGAATGGTGAAACTACAGCGATGTAGTCTGGACACTCATTTGATCAACTTGATTGAACAAACAACCTGTCACCCCCCACTGGATGGTGGGGCTGTGGGGGTTTGGGCACAACAGCCTGCAGATTGGTTTTGCACGAAGGATGCTTGTACTCATGGATTATCACTTATAGCTAAAAAATGAAAAAAAATATAACTGAGAGAAAGATGCAGGACAGTTACGGCAGAATACATGATCTGGGATGGGGTGGGGGTGGGGGAGAAGGGAAAGGGAAATATGCCTGATCTGAATTGGAAAATGATGTACGAAATGCACAAAGCATCAATAAAAATAAAATTAAAAAAAAGAAATAATAAAGGGAAGATGAGGAAATTAATGGAAACCCTGAGTGACTGGGAGTGACTGCATCGAAGCTCACAGCATAGACAGTGAAGTCTGAACTGTGGACAGAGTGCCAAGCTGAGCAGTAGCACTGAAGGACAGCTCAGAAGGGAAACAAATCAATGACTTGGAGAGAAAGCTCCCAGCCCTAGGTGAAGAAGCAAGACAGAGAGTCCAGGAAGAGAGCTTGATCTTGAGGTGAGCCCAGGACGCCATGACAAGAATATCAACACCCATGAGTGTGCATGAAATCTGGCACTAAGTTACCTTTGGAGCAACTCTCTTAGAATTAGGGGTCACAGAGGTAGAGAGATAGCTCAGCAGTTCAGAGCACTGGCTGCTCTTGCAGAGGACCCAGGTTCAATTTCTAGCACCCACATACATGGTGGCTAACAACCATGTGTAACACCAGTTCCAGGGGATCCAACACTCTCCTCTGGCCTCTGTGAGCTACGCACGAAATGGATGCAGTTACATGCATCCAGGCAAGTCACTCATACACATAAAATAAAAAGCTAATAAATTAAGTAATTAATTAGTTTACAGAGGGAACACAGATGGACAATGGGTGCATGGGAATGTGGGCAGCCTAAGGACAGGCAGTTCTGGATCATGGAATCTGAAACTCTGGCGGCTCTGCCCATGTGGGGTTCTATTCTCCTCTGAGCATCATCTCTAGTTGTTTTGGTCTCATGTATTCCATGATGCTTTAGGCTATTTCTTAGATAGAAACAAAGCTCTGAAGTCCAAATCCAGATGGAAGAAGCCTTGTGAGGAAGAGCAAGCTCTTAGCTCCCTAAGATCAAAATTTCAAATCCTGAACAGAGGACAGAAGATTTGAATGTAATATTCTCAGAAACTTTTCTGGAGCAACAACCACTGGTGTTGATTTGTGCTGCAGTACTATGCCAGGCTGGCGGGACCGTGCATCTTGCTCCAAGTTGTACAGTCCAGCTGTGTATGCCACCTTTTCTCTCTTTGAACAAGTAGAATCAGTTTTACTTTGTCATGTTTTAAATTTCCCTATTATAGTGACAGTGGTTAATTCTATTATTTCTTTCTTAATAACCAAGAAGTCTGAATCATAATTTGGAAACAAACTTAATCCTGAATATGGGTAGCAGCATCCTATGGGCTGGGGTCTCAGACTCAAAGAAAAGCCCAGGACCAAATGCATTAACTTCTGGAGGTTATAGATCAAGGCATTTTTCAAGATGCTGATGGAAACACTAGGTAGGGTATCATAACAAAGGAAAGTTCCCACTGACAGGCCTCAGATGGACCTGATAACCTTCATAGCTTCTGAGGGGTGGAAGCTAGGGTTCTCTTTGTGTCTTGCAAAAAGGATTTTACCTTGTCACCAGGGTGTTAACTTACACAAAAGCCAAAAATAATCAGTCTGTATTTAGGGGGTGGAGTTAGCACAAGATAATTTGGCTCTGAACCCGCTACATTTTAGTTCTCCACAATCAGAGAAGAGCTAATCAATCGATCTGGCTTTTTTTTTCTGGCAGCTTCTGTTCAGCCACTTTTGTTCACTGCAGGCAGTTGCCAGAAGACCTCAGATTGAGGTTAGCTCCCTATCCAGCAGGAGGCAGTGTTATCACCAGAGTACCCTGGATTACCTCCCTCCCTGCTCTAGGTGGAAGGTTCCTTGGTGTCCTGAAGGTGCAGGGGACCACGTGTTCCTATTCTGAAAGCCTTACTATACCTGGAGCAGCAGGAAAGGAGCAGGTGGGCCTTACAGAAGAGCTCTGTAATCCTGCAGGGAAGGTCTTTGTATCAATTACATTTCAAGTCTTGTCATGAAGAACTGTATTCTCAGACCCTAAACCCTCATTCAGTGGCTTCTACAACCTACTGAAAGTTAGTGAAAGGCATACACAGTGCCACAAATAAAATGTAATAAGGGTTCTGATGATGTTGGCTTTCTTTCCAATGGGAGGGAAACCCTTGTCTAAGTTCTTAAAGTAGCAGCCAGCTTTCATTAGTCCATTCAGAGTTAAGGGTCAGAGATCTTGGGTGACCCCTTTCTCTCAGAATGAAGCCTATTATAACAGGCTTTTACTGTCTGTGTTTTCAGAAAGGGTTATCCTTGGGCAGGCCTCCTGACTTGGCAGGGTTTTATGAAGGAAAAGAATGATTACAAGTGTCTTCTAATTCTTTAATTTTCTTTTTCTCATTTCACAAAAAGAATGAGAAAGATATTCTGAGCCTCCTGTTGTGATGAGGGTGGCCTTACAGGCAGACATTTCCCACTGAACTCTTATTAACCTTGACAAAGTTTCTTTTATAACCTAAATATGAGGATAATGAGCTGTTAATTACCAAGCTTCTTCAGCAGCAGAGAGAAGATAAGAATTTCCCCATGGCTTCATTTTGGCTGTCTCCTGTGGCTACATCTCTGGTCTCTATCAGAACAGGTATACTCACCATCAGCCTCCAGCAGGGCTCCTTGTCCCTGACTGATGCTTAGGCACCCTTGCTGCCTTCTCCAGGAAGCCCTCACAGGGTCCCTCTTTCCCTAGTGTTTCTGCATACCCCAGGTTAATATGTCTCATATTAAAATACCCCTGCTGGACATGAGGCATATTATCTTCAGGATAGGCACTGTGAATCATGCACCATCTTCTTCCTTGTGCTGGACCCTCATAGATATTCAGTTAGTGTTTGTCAAAGGCATCATAGAATTAATTTACAAATCAAGAACTATAAACAGCATCTTTTATGTATCACTATGACAGCCATTGAATTCAATGTTCCATGAACATTATTAGCTAGTGAAATCTTCATAATGCTATGAGGGTGATTTTAAACACAATGGCTGAAGGGGTTAAAGAGATTAGCAAAATTTGTAAAATGATAAAGCTGGCGGTAGACTAAGATTGCTATGAGCAGCAATGTTAGTCTACCACCAGCTTTATCAGGAACATAGGTATAAACTGGCATTCAGTCCCAATTAAATGGAGCAGCCATGACCGAGTTACTTAGCAGTTTGCCTTAGCACATGGGCCCCACCTGGGAGAATTCATAAGCGATAAGAAGGTGCATTCTTGCCTAAAATAAGGCTGGCACTTAAGAATATAGAAGTCCTTCATTTGCGTGGTTAATAGTCCTATTGCTTTAAGTAAGGAGCATGGATATTTTGTGCTCTATATAATAATTGCAGGCTAGTCACTAAAACTATCCAAGAACAAATTAGACAAGAAAAGAAAGAAGAACAATTAATTGTTTACTAATTGGGTTTTCTAATTTTCTCAGATGAAAAAGTTAGTTATACAAACTTAGGTTGTAATGTGGACATGGCTCAAGGCTGTCTGATAATCCTTAAGCCAAAAACAACCCCTTGAAATCCTAGTGATTTTCAGTCGATGCTGACCATGTAGACTCAAACCAAAGCTTGCTTTTTCTAAGTCAATTGATTTTCCTTCTCACTGGCAACATATTTATTTCCTAACCTGCAGCATTTTCATGCCTGACTGGAATATATTTGCATGCAATTAATGTTTCCATTTGACTTTCAATGAGAACTCAAAGCAGTTTGGCTTGTCACAGTCAGATAATTTAAATATTACTCGGCAATGGATGTGTGGGAAATCAGATCAGATTCAACTGAACCTGCAAAAGCAGTGGCAACACTTCTCAAACTTGTTATGGTTTTTTTGTCTAAATTAATCAATTCAGAATTTACTTTTATATTGATGCTAACTTTCTTTAATTCAGGGATTATTGAATGCCATAATGGAAAATTTTTACTGACTCGGAAGTTACTCTCCAATAAGGATTTTGTTTTCTTTTTAAAATAACTCTTGTGATTTCAACAACACACGTGTATTATTGCTTCTGCTCGCTGTAATGAAAGTGTGCTTTTGAATCTTTTTTTTTAAATTAATTTTTATTGATGCTTTGTGCATTTCATACATTTTTTCCAATTCAGTTCAGGCTTATTTCCCTTTCCCTCCCCCCACCCCATCCCAGATCATGCATTCCGCCATAACTGTCCTGCATCTTTCTCTCAGTTTTTTTTTTCATTTTTAGCTATAAGTGATAATCCATGAGTACAAGCATCCTTCATGCAAAACCTATCTGCAGGCTGTTGTGCCCAAACACCTACAGCCCCACCATCCAGTGGGGGGTGACAGGTTGTTTGTTCAATCAAGTTGATCAAATGAGTGTCCAGACTACATTGCTGTAGTTTCACCATTCACCCCAATCGCAGCCCTTACATTCTACCACGCCCCCTCTTCCGCAGGTTGTTCCCTAGGCTTAGAAAAGGGGCACAGGTGGATGAGAGGTAAAACAGTCCACTCTCTCTGGAGCTGTTGACTTGGACTCTGGTCAATTCTGGCTGTTTCCTTTCATGGGCTGACAGTTTGTCCAGGAATAACCTTTCGATCCTACTAATGAAGAACAAGCAATTAGATATATAGGTATTTAAGCAGCACTAATAGTTATGGTAGGTTACTTTAGCATAGACACATGTTTGGATATGTTAATCCATGAATTACAATTTTCCCCCCTGTTAAATATGACAGGGTCTTACTGTGGCTTATAACATCT